>BHFT01015984.1:0-22004 GCA_004320025.1 Laticauda laticaudata | reverse complement strand
GATGGAACATTTTTCTCATCCATTGTGTCCTTTTTACTAACGTTTTGCATCCATTGGGCAGTGTGACAGGGCCTTAAATCATCTAAACCAAAAAAAGGAACATTGTAGTCCTTGTTTAGAATCACAAAAGCGATCAGAAACACCATAAGCGTGCATAAGCGCACCAATAGTGCCTACCGTCCCTGTCCTATTATTTTTTATTTTTCTTATAAGTATCTATCTCGTGTATTCAAAACTATATTTATTCTTATACCTGTACCTTGGAAGCAACTGACAAATCAAATAAATACTAAATGCCATTGCTAAGCCCAAGATAGCTAAGTGGAAAATCACATGATACTGATGGGTTTATGGTCTTACTTCCCATTGGGTCATTAAGTGAATTAGCATGATCATCAAATAATGTGTCACGTGACTACAAGTTGGAATTTTACACTTCATTGTCCATGAACTCTTCTTGGCAGAAGCCAACTATGATGTGCCTAAATGCTGATTGCATAAATGCTATATATATATTGAAATACTTGCTCTATAGATCTCTTCCCTTTCATAAAAATAAAACAAATTACAGAAGATAATGTTTGTGTGTGTATGTGTGTGTGTTATGCAACAATATAAAACCTATGTGGCATATAAAAATTTAGATGAAAATTTTAGGTCGCTGTAGCAATGGATTATAGTAGAGAATGATCTTTCTCCCCATACTGTATATTTCATTTTTTAACTTTAAAATGTTTTAGAAATAGTTTGAAAGAGATAAAAATCTTTCATTACAATTTAAAGCACAGAACATTTTATGAAGAGGTCTTATAACAAGAGAAATAAAAATATGGGGAAATAGTTTCTATACATAGAAAATATGAAGAAAAATGTTTCCAAATATTGAAGGAAAAAAGTATTTATATCTGCATTTCAAGACATAATTCTAACATTCAAATGGAAAATAAGTTAGATGGATAATAGGTTACAACATGAAACATTGTGAAAAGAGTATAAGATAAAGTTATAGCTATTCCCAAATCATGAGAAAAAAATTTTCAAAGCAATATTTCTTTACAAGAAACAAATATATTGAAAAAGTGTTACACTTAGTCACAGCAAAAAGGAACTTGTGAATAATTACCATTTTGTAAGCAGAATGCTGCTACCACAAGGCAGACAAAAGCCTCACTGAGTCTATATAGAGAAGGCACTCTATAAAGTAAATAGTCAATTCTTCAGAAGATGGGCTCCAAACACCTGACAGATTTGAATACTGGGCCCTATCAAACAAAATAAAATTCAATGGTGAGAAAAGTAAGGTTCTATATTTAGGCAAGGAAAACCAAATGCATAGGTATAGAATAGGTGGTATCTGCAAGAAGGATTTTAGAGGATTTTAATCACTTAAAGCCCATGTCACACTGCACCAACGAATGGAAAGAGGATGTAAAATGAAGAGAAGCACTTGCCATCCGTTGGTTAACGGGATTCATCCGTTCTGTACTCATTGCCTACATTTTTCATCCTCTCTATCCGTCCAGCATCCGTCGACTGAGGTTCCATCTGCTCAAAAAGTTTTGAGCTGCTCAACACTATTTGAGCGGAAAATGTATCCAACGAATCCGTTCTGCATCCACAACGCATATGGGGAACATCCCTTCTACATCCGTCGTCATCCGTTACACGTCCACTATATCCGCTAGGCATCCGCTGCGCATCCGTGCAACTCAAATCCGCTCCAGCGGAAAAGGGACACAGGGAGGAAGCGAAATGGACGCGGAACAGACGTGCAGCATTAGTAGCATGGACGGAGAAAGGATGAAAGTGGATGCAGCTCGCAAAGAAAGCATTTAAAATGGAAAAAAAAACGTTCGCAAGAGGGGACCTACTCAATATTAGGAGTCCAAGGATGCCGTAGAGCTGCAAAGAGCCACCTAGTGGAAAACCTATATTGCCGATAAAAAGGGGGAGGAACTCACCTGGATCTCATTCAGCCAGCATCCTGCTGTGCAGACCTCTGCAAGCTTCATTCTGGCTCTTGCTCTTCCACAGCATCCAATTGATGTCCACCATGGATCATAACACAGTCCTTTTGGTAGCCACATCATTCTGGCAATAGTGCGAAGCCATCTACAGGCTCTTCCAACTGTTCTCTAGGAAGGGAAGAAAAGGAGGCGGCCAAGAAGTGTCTGGGTCCGAAGAGGATCAGGAGAAGAGTAGAGTACGACTGTACAACAAGCTGATGGTGGAGCTCAGGAACGAAGACCATCGTGCACACTCCCAACTTCATGAGGATGTCCAGCCCATGTTTGATGAAGGTTGTGGAGCAGCTGAGACCCAGGTTGACCAAGGCAAACACCAACTTCTGACCCAGCCTGGACCCTGGCTCAAGGTGCCACTGACGCTGCGCACCTGGCCTCAGGGACCACCTACAGGAGCATGCAGTACAGCTGGAGCCACACAACACGCATCAGTATTGTGTCAGAGAAGTGGTGGCAGGCCAATCATCGAAGAATACCTGGAGGAGCTCCTCCAGTGCCCCTCCACCTGAGAAGTGATGGAAGAAAGTTGCAGAGGAGCTGGTATTAGAGTGGAACTTCCCCACACCGTTGGAGCCATAGAATGGCATTAAAAAAGCAAATAATCACTGATTACTCCAGCACCATTGCCTGCCAAAGTCCAAGCATCGGGGTCCACTTATTTCACAGTTACAAGGGCTTCTTCAGCATCATCCTCTTTGCCATGGTCAATGCTGACTACAAGTTCATGGACTATCAATGCTTTCAAGGCAACGGTCATTCTTCAGGATGGGCCAGGTACAGAACGCCAGTAGACCTTCAAGGAGGGGCTGGAACGCAACCTCATCGTGGGCTTCCCAGATCCAGAACCCGGCTGACCCAACACACACCAGATGTTACCCTACTTCATCCATGGGGGGATGTATGCCTTCTCCCTCAGAACCTACCTCATGAAGCCCTACACCTCCAGATGCCTCATGTGAAGAGAGATATTCAACTACACAGGCGCCAGGGCAAGCGGAGGCTGGGGAGAACAACCTGGCATCCTGGCCAAACCAGGTTCCATGTACTCTTCACCCACCACTGCAGCATGCGCCATGCAGACCGTGAGAATGAGAATCGTTGGAACAAGGCTTGCTTCTATCCCATGCCACAATCTCCATTGCGCCACCTCGCTAACCCAGTGTTGCAGAACAGGCTGCAATGGACCCCTCCATACAACGTGGCAAAGTGGGACCATGGGCCTGGGGAAATGAAGGCCCAAGCCGGCGAAACCTTGATCAGCATCTCCAGGTCACCTAGTTGGGCAAGCCCAATCATGCAAGCCTCGATGCTGACAGCAAGAACGGAGCAGGGCGCACCTCCTGAGACACTGGTGCAACTCCCCAGCTTGGAGCAGTGGAGTGGCAGAACAGGATGATAATCGATTAAATGATGCTTCCTTCAGCCTGTCTCATCAGCACTGATTGAGATTGGGCCATGCTTTAGTTGGGTTGGCCTAACAATGACAGGCGGGCATTTAATGAAGAGTTGTGTTTAGTATTGGACAATGTTTGCATCACATGATTAAATGCCTACTTGATTAATTAAAGGCGCTCACTAGGTTGTCGGCACTCTGAGGGTGGACCAATCCCAGTGTCCCACTAATGGCTTCTGTTAATCATACTCCCACGAGTTATTACCCCATCCCAAACCGTTATCACCTGCCCATCCCAACAGGTATCCCTAGCCCACTCCCACTGGTATCCCTTCACTACCCATCCCAAGGGCTTATCCCTGCCCATCCCACTGCTACCCCGCTTAACCATCCCACAAGCATGCAAAGGCTTAAATACTATTTCTAAACGTTTTCACACCAAGACTTAATTGAGCAAAGATAATTAAATTCAGAAGCAATATGCTGTTGAAGCAAGACAATCTTTATTTAATATTGAAGCTGTAAAAAAACAAATAGACCCAAGTCCAAAAGTGCTCCTAAAGCAAAAAAATAAATGTCAACAGGTAGCCACCCAGCTTCTCGTCACCTCTTTCTCAGTCAGGTCTGACGGGCATAACGATCTGTCTCAGGCGGTGAAAGGGTCCAGGTGCTGTGGAGGTTGCCTGCTGGGCTGGAGGCTGCTGATGGCACCACTAGTGGTGCCTGGCCCCGGAGAGGACCATACAGGGATGGATGCGGATGGAAGCTCTAAAGCTGTGGCAGCTGATGGTTTAGGACGGGCTGAGCCCGGATGGTGACCCGAACGACCCATTTTTCCTTCCCATTTGACTTGGGGTGTGTCACGCCCCGAATTAACTGGATGACAGGATGTCTGAGGCCAGGCTTTGGCACTGTCGGGGTGGGCGTAGAAAGGAGCGGAGTTCTGATAGTGGGCAGTGCGTCTGTCTGCAAGCGCGTGAGACGGGCGTCCGGCTCGGCAATCAGTGGCTGCTGGGTGGCAGCTCCCTGTCGGCCGTGCTGGCACTCGATCGGTGAGTGTGGCGTTGTGGCAGGGTGCATATGTGGGCCGGATGGCATCCGATGTCACCTGTGCCTGTGGACTGGATGAAGGGCGCTGCCTGCTGCTGCTACTTGAACAAAACCCTCCAGGTAAGCTTGTTATGCCTTGGAGGCGGAGGGCGCTGTCGGAAAGCCTTGGAAGCGGGCAGTGACAGCACCCTGGGGGTGAGAGGAGCAGGCCTGGAGTTGACGACAGTGCGGCAGAAGGTTCAGCGTGGTATTCTGGAGGAGTTGTGAAGAAACGATCGGTGATCCTGTGCGCTTTTACCAACCTGTGGTAAGTCATCGGGCGTTCCGAACATGTTCATGGGTCTGGTTGACGTAGGTGAGGAAACGGTTGGAGGATGGTATGTCGGTGTGTACAGCTGAGAGAGGAGATCTACACTGCTCCTGATGGTGTCCTGATCTCCAGCCAGACAGTGTGGATCTGCCCATCCTGTCTGGCTCTCTGCCTTCTGTGGAGGTGGAGCTGGGGGTGGATGCGGGTTGGGCTTGGTGGAAGGCCCTCTCCTTGCTCCCACTGCGTCAGGGGTCATCCACCCGTTCACCACGGTAGTAACAGCGTGTGGGGGGCCTCCGTCATGGCTACGCTCCACAGGATACCTGCCTGGACCACAGGAGCTGACTACTTGGCCAGAAGAGGACTGAGAAGCACTGCAGGCTGCCTGAGAGAGAGGTTGTGAGAGGGGGCTGCTCCTCGGTGGTGGATCATCCTCCAAAAGCTGCACTTGGCCACCACAATACGCTCTCTGTTCATCACCTGACCGCAGCCTGGCCAGATTTCTGAGGTGCAGCTTCCCGTACAGGTGTCATGTGCTTCTAACAGCCGAGGAACACCTCCGAAGTGTTAGCCAGGCTCTCCGCTGCTCTCTGCCAAGCAAACCTGCTTCCTCTTGGTGTCTCGATAGAGCCTATGTCCTTCTGCCAAAAGATATCATTCTACCCATCAGCCACTCCAGCACCTCCTCCTCATGTTCCTCTTCATTGTGTGTATTTGTCTCCTCTCCTGTTCAACGCGTCTGGCCATATGGGCGCCTCATCAGAAGGCTTCAAGGTTCTAGGCTGCTCCTGCAACACAGCAGCAGCAGCAGCAGCAAACAAACAACAGTAGCCAGCAATAAGCAGGACCGCAGGACTCACCAGCAGTCCAGCAGCACCAGCAGCACCAGCACAACCAGCGTAGCACCAGCAGCACCAACAGGACCAGGAGCAGACAGACAGCACCGCAGGACCAGCAGGACCAGAAGCAGGACACAGGAGCACCAGCAGGACCAGCAGGCACCAGAGCAGCACCAGCAAAGTAAGCACACAGAAGGAACCACACACGAAGAAGCGAGTGCCAGCAAGATAACACAGTCAACCCCAGTATAGCAGCACCACCTCAGAGCATAGCAGAAGTCCTCCAAGCACCAGAAAAGCGAGCCCGGGAGCACAGAAGCCCCAGCAGAACAGAGTGAGGGCGGGGGGGAGTGGCCACTGTCCCTCTTGCCAGGGCTGGCAGCAGATGCAGAGGCTGTCTTTCTTCCCATGGTTTTGGCGTTTCTGGTGGTGGCTGGCTGGTCTGCTGGCTGAGGTAAGCTGTGTCTGAAGCAGGTTTGCCTCTGAAGTGTGACCTGCTTGTGGCTGTCCTTCCTTTTATAGTCCACGGGCTTGACGCCAAATAGCATATTTTTCCCCCCCCCGCATGCGCAGTGAACGCTTAGGCATACGCTAGGCATCCGCTAGGGCTTCCCACTAGGCTTTCCACTCTGCATCGGAATCCGCTAAGGCATCCGCTAGGCTCCGCTAAGGCTTCTGCTCTGCCATCCGCTTCATCTGCTCTGCATCGCCTCCTTCCGTTCACGTCCGACTTGCTGTGCTCCCCGGAAGCCTCTGCGATGTGCCATCTGCTCCATCCGCTTCCATTCACGCTAAGGCTTCCGTGGAGCATCAGCTTTCCATTCGCCCCTACATTCTCCCCCCGTCCTGTTCCTTCCATGTTGTCCTCACTGCCTTATCAAAATTTGGGGCAAACTTTTGCAGAAGCGGATAACAACGGATGGAACATTTTGCTCGTCCGCTGTGTCCTTTTTACAAACATTTTGCATCCGTCAGCCAGTGTGACAGGGCCTTAAATATGAGCTAGCAGTGTGCTATAGCTGCCAAAAAAGGCAGTGCAGTCAGTGGTGGGATTGAATTTTTTTTGCTACTGGTTCTGCAGGCATGGCTTGGTGGGTGGGGCTTGGTGGTCATGTCACTGGGTGGTCATACTTTTTCTCCACTAGCAGAACTCTATTTGTTTCATGGCGACAGACACAGTCACTATCGCAGTACATTTTTTGAAATGCTAGGGGCATGAATTATCTATTCTTGTTTGCAAAGCAGTACTGGTTCAGATTTCTTTTACATTTCATTATGCTTCCCTGCAGCTTCCTGGGAACCAAACGGGATGCAGGGGGGCTGCACCAAACACACCTCATGTCCCAGTTTGGGCCTAAGAGGCCTCCCTACAGCTTCCTGGGAGCCAAAAAAAGGTGTGTGGGGACTCCTGGAAAGGGCAGGGCAGAGCCAGCTAGAGGTAACATTTGCCGGTCTCTGAACCAATCAAAATTTCTGCTAGAACCAGTCCAAACCAACTGAATACCACCTCTGACTTCAGTTCTAGGTTGCATTAATAGATATGTAGAATCAAGATCACACAAAATGATAATACCACTTTATAATGCCTTGGTTATACCACATTTGAAATATTATATCCAGTTTTAGTCACCATGATGTAAAAAAGATGTTTAGATTCTGGGCCTACATTGTGGGATTCACAAAGATTGATTGTGCAGAAAAGTGCAACAAAGATGACTAGGGAACTGGAGGCTAAAACGTACAAAAAATGCAGAAATTGGGTATGTCTAGTTTCATGAAAAGAAGGGCTAGGGCAGATATGATAGCAGGGTTCCAATATCTAAGGGACTACCACAAAGAAGAGGGGAGCCAACCTATTTTCTAAAGCATGGCTGGACAAGAAACAATGGATGGAAACTAATCAAGGAGAAAACCAACCTAGAAATAAGGAAACATTTCCTGATAGTGAGAACAATAACTTGAAGTTATAGATGCTCTATCACTGGAGGTTTTTAAGAATTTTAATTAAAATTTAAGAATTTTAATTAAGATTTAAGAATATTAAGCAGGAGGTTGAACTAAAGATTTCCAAGATCCCTTCCAACTCTGTTATTCTGTTAAACACATTAAATAAATAAACTTTGCCTTATGGCTTTGTGTGTCAAGTAATAAAACCAACTATAAGTGATTCAACAAACCATAGTTAAATAAATCTTGGGTCACATCTTCAATGTGTGAACCCAGTCTCATTGTCAGCCTTTAATTATGTGATGCAGACTCATTTGAAGCAATGCTTTTGTCAGGACGGCCTAACCTTAAGGCTAAATGTTTTTTCATGATATAATCTGCAGAGGTCAAGGCTCAGGAATATGTTCATTGCAAACACACCCATGTGACAACAGCTGACTGGAACCTCTTGATGGCCAAATCATTTACATATCACCAAGGACAAGAATGAAGTTGTATAAAAAGAAGAAAAGCAAGAAAAGTTAAAAACACAGAAAAAGATAATTAGCTATTTCAAGTGGAGTAAGACTGGATAAGGTATAATAAATCCATCTCCTATGTACAAAAGGACAGAGTAAGAAAGTAAAAAGAGTTATTGGATTACAACAGATAACAGATAATCAGAGTTAGATGGGACCTTGTAGGTCATTAGTCTAACCCCCTGCCAAAGCAGGAGACCCTACACCATTTCTGGCAAATGGCAGTCCAATCTCTTCTTGAAAGTCTCAAGTGATGGCGTTCCTACAACTTCCAAGGGCAAGCTATTAAATTGGTTGATTGTTCTCACTGTCATAAAGTTTCTCCTTATTTCCAGGTTAAATCTCTCCTTGTTCAGTCTCCATCCTTGTCTGGCCGACAGGTGCTTTAGAAAATAGCTGGACCCCTTCCTCTCTGTGGCAGCCCCTCAAATATTGGAAGACTGCTATTATGTCTACCCTGGTCTTTCTCTTCACTAGACTCACCAAGCCCAGTTCCTATAACCATTCTTCATATGTTTTAGTCTCCAGTCCCCTAATCATTCTGGTTGCTCTTCTACTGTACTTTTTCTAGAATCTTGACACCTTTTTTAGTGTGGTGACCAAAATTCTGTTTTTACAAACAGTTGACGTATTTTCTTGAAGATACTTCAAAAGTGTGTGACAAAACTAGTTTTATCTTTAGTATAATGTCTACCCTTACAATCATTTTCGCCTTAATCATTTAGACTTAATTTTGAGTTCAAAATAGTAAAATCCAATAAAAGTTTACATGTGCTTTTTAAAAAATAAACATCTAAACTCTTATAAGAAATTCAGCTTTTATGTCAATTCATTTTTAAATCAGATGAAAAGCAGAAATAATTACAATGGCATTGGTCTCTGCCCTAATTAAAAATAAAATTATTAATAGCTGGATTCTAAAATCCTAAATATTAATTTTTAGTGCTGTGAAAAATATATTTAAAATATATGTTAAATAAAATAGCTTAGATTATATTAATAATGAATAGAACTTTGCTTTTTAACATTGGAACAATTCATATTAATTATACTAACGTAAGGCCTTTAAAAGAATCATTGAAAAATTAAATTAGAAGAAAAAAAAACTTAATTGATCCAGATCATATATTTTGAAAAAGTTTTCCATGAAATCTATGTTGTTTCTCTGAGAATCATCTTGCTATTCACACAATATTTTATCTTAAAGGAGGAAATGTTATATAAGAAGTTAAAAATAGAAATACTAGATGAAAATACGAGTCTGCCTAGAGAAAAAGAGAAGTAAGCGAAATAACAATAAAAGAAACCTTTTTCAAGAAATGAAGGAAATAAATCAGAAATAATTAAGACCTGTGCTTGAGGCAAGATAATATAAATCAAATAAAGCCCTAGGTTGCAAAGAAAATTAAATTAAAAGGCCCTTCATTGTACCAAAGATTTATCATTCTTTAAGCCCTGTAGGGCTGGAATGCTGTTTTTGTTTTCTAAACACCAAATAGACACAATTTTGTTGTTTCTTTCACTTCAGACTTCTTTTGTTATTTTTGATAAAAAATACCTTACACACATCAAACCATATAAATATTTTGATAGATTTTTAAAATTTTCTTTTCAAATTGAAAAAAAAAGTAGATTTAACACCTAATTGTAATCTGCTGTGGGAAATCAGCTTGACAGATATATCACTGAATTTGCTCAGTTCTGGGTTGTTTTTATATCATTGCCACTATGAGTTCCTATCCACTTAATAGTTTAACTAACCTATTTTGATATATGGACTTCAATCATTTTTTATTAGAAGAAATCCATGAATCACAATAATAATGCATAGGCTGTATTCTACTTGTATGCTATCATATATTACAACATATATTACAACCAGAAAGTTAATTAAAATCAATTTTTTTCAAGAAATCATATTTGTATATTGCTTTCTTTTTTTTCTTACTATAGATATACCAACTTATAAAAATAAAACAGGGGGACAATATTGGCAATTTTTCATTTTTAAGTACTTTTAAATGTAGGTTGTAAACATTAACAATGAAACATCTTGTCACATAATTGTTTCATCATATAATCACCATCATGCTAGAAGCCTTTTCATTAGTTGAAGGTTTTTTTCACTTTCAAATTAAACAAATTGTCCATGATCATGGGTTCTGTCTATATTGTATTGGTTCTGCCATTTATTTATTTATTTATTTATTTATTTATTTATTTATTTATTTATTTATTTATTTATTTATTTACATTGCATTAACCTGTGCGCATAGGCTTTGGTATAAAAAAAAGCCAACAAAGGATAGAGCAAATAAAATTTTGTCAGAATTATTACATAAATGCAATATAATTATACATACAAACATACATACACATATACATACACCCTCACACACCACACAAATCTGTGTGTATGAATTTCTCTCTGTGTATGTATTTGTATTATACATGCACACCAATAGAACAGTGTAATAACCCCATACAGGATAAAATCAATAACTACATGTCCTGTTTCCTGTGGTCAATATAAGCAATTTTGCCGTAAATAACCTTACTCCAAAAAATGCTTCTCCATTGTCTCTGATAGGTTGCCTGTAAATGCATTCAGAATATCATTTTAATAAAACTGTTCTCATGCTAATTTTTCCTCGAGAAAATTGTTACAAAAAAGTGCCAGCACCTAAAGTTGATGGAAGACAATGGAAAGAATAAATATATATATACAAATAAATCTCACATGTGCTCTGGGAACAGACAAAGCATTTAACTAAAAGGGAAACATAGAAAATACAGGCCTTAACATTTCCAATGCAATTGAGCAGCTAAGATATCAGGCAGGCCAGACATGGTGAATGAAAACAACTTGATTATTCTTTATGATGAAGTATTTGAATTATTTGAGATGGATTAGCTAAAGAAAACAACAAAGAACAGCTCAATCTATTTAGCTTCAAAGTAGCTCTCCAAAGTCCTTTGGTGTGGGGTGTTTTAGTGTGTGTATGTGTACACACATATCACCCCAATTGTCAGATAACTGCTCTGGCTCCTCATTAATTTCAGACCCCCGTTTGAAAATAAGCCTCAATTTATAAAAGCCTCAGTGGGCTTTATCTATCCCTTCTTTTATTCCTCAGCAGATCTGACATGGCCCCTCTTCCCTTTCCCTCCAGATAAGATGTTAGTGTGATTAAAAGCTCATGCTTCAACTGTGCCACCATATCACTTAGTTTGTTGGTTTGCCACTGGCAGTGCAAGCACAGATTATTAATAGAACAGCTCATGCTGTCAGGAGAGAAAGGAAATCCATAAACTAAAAGAAAATCTTATGTGGGATCTAAAGCCAACGAAAAAAATATATGTACAAGTGCTTTTCCTCTATATTATCCCTATCTTTTTGTTACATTATCTCCAACTATAATACCATTTGAAATGTTGCCATTGTTTTAATATAGGGCCTTTATAGGTGTACTAGTCCAGGATAGAAGTATTTTTGCCCTTTAGACCTTTCAATTCTGGGATATCTAAAACCAGTATAAAACATACATCACCTGAATGGTCATTATGTCTATGCATTTCAAGAAACAAATACCACTTCACTTCCCTGAACACATCAGTCTGTAAGACATTGGCAGTGCTTTTGCAAAGCTACCATCTTTGAGAATCAGTCCTTCTATATAGGGGTTTTCTATTTAACTATCAGGTTTTCTATGACTATTTTTACTTATTCACATTTTAAGATGATGTTTCCTTTCCAATGCACTCAAATATACAAGTATAGAGTTATGACTTCATGAAAAACTACAGCCAGGATTGACAAAGTGTTTTTTTATTGTAAAGCTTTGACATTCTACATATATTCAGAAACAAGAAAAATATATTTTCTCCTGCCCTAATATAATGCATATTATTTATTATATACCACCTATCTCATGATTTTCTGTATTTTTAAATAGGATTACAAGGAAAAATAGTCAAAAATCAGTCCAATGTTCCAAGAATTGGTCAGGATTGTCAACCAACCCAGAGATAAAGGTTCAAGGTTTCTTACACAAATAGAACTCACAGGAATATCATGCAAGGGCAGGAATTCAGATGTTGTTTCTAGCAATAGGAATATGACTCAGGGTTTTTTTTTAATCAGACTGCATCCAAATGTCACCAATCAACATTTGGCAAGGAGAGTCATAGAGCATTTCACTCTGCCCTATTCCCTTCTTTCCAGGTAGGGGGACTCGGAGGCCTTATGTCATCAACCTATGTGGTGCCTGGTTTTGATCTGCTTCATGTGGCTCTTAGTGTCATGTCATCTGAAAGTGATATTCCATAGGTTTACCTGGGACCAACTTCTTCATATTCAGAGTCTGATTCCTGAACCTAGGTCATGACACTGACAGATTATCTGCATTTCAAGAAAAGCATCATGGAGCCTAAGGAAGAATATTGTGGCAAGTAAAATATTGACTGAGAAATAGTTGGATGGAACCATTGGGACAAAAACATATAAGTAATTTCCTTTTCCCTCCCTAATTTTTTTTTCTCATTGTGCCTCACAGTTAATAAGTTCAAAGACTGTCTTATGTTCTCAGTGTCAGAAATGTATAACTTTTTTCTGGGCTATGGAACTCCATTAACTTTTATGTAGTATACTGTGGAGGCCATACTGCAATAATGAATAAAGAGTAATCTGAAATCAAATTGAGTTAATATAATTAGTTATGAATTGTATATTAAATGATTTTTCTTATCTGTCATATAATTTTTTACAAATTAATATCGAGTTTCAAATGAGCTTGCGGTCTATACTCAAGAAATTTTGGACTAGGCCCAGGCTGAGCACCCCTGATGCAAACTTTTACAAATATATCAGTAATATCAATTAGTTATCAAACTTCTATAAAGCATTAAATAAAGTAGATTGGCACAATATTTCTGCAAGACTTAACAAGAATTTATCTTTATGTCATAGTCAGATATTAATATTGGGCTGAAAAATGTGCACCCAGAGTGCAGATAGTTTAATGAAAGTTTTCTTCATATCTCCATTTTTCTTTACTTGATCAGGCTTTGCAATGAAACAACATAGAATACATTTTGACAAAGAATTCTCAAACTGTAGCCTAGAGAAAGCAAGAAAATGTGAAGTTGAAGAACCTTTCCCAGGGGAAATTGCACTATAGGAAAGCATATGACCAGCCACAAAAAGGAAAAAAAATAGTACAAAAATAAGACTCATGACAAATTACAGTATGACTGGGACAAATTAAAGGATATCTTAGAAGAAGTTAAACTCTGGTACATGTTTTCCAAAAGCCACTCAGTGATGAAATGTTACTCTTAGATACTATTTATAAGTTGTGCAAACCTAGTTATGCTTGCTTCAAATGACTCATTTCTATTTGATGTGCACAAGGGAAAAAGACCATTTTTAACACACCATCACCCTTTGCCCATGTCATAGATAGTGAATGGGTTTTAAGAAAATAACCAATAATAATCTATACAGTATCTTGAAATAATTTGATACTTGTTTTTCTGCTACAAACATGTATTTTTCCAGAAAAACAATATTCTATTTATTTTCAAAGCACATGAAGCATCTTTGAAGATTGCATTTTACTAGCTCCTTAATTCTGGCCCTTTAGAATACTAGCCTTTCTGTGCTAGTTTCACTTAAAATATCACTAAGACATTTAGTTCTCCTCTATACAAAAAGATTAAGCTCTTTATTTTTGAAGTCAATTCTTTCCTAACCTAGCTATTAATCTTTCCCTTTCTACATGAATTTTAAAACTTTTTCTGTGTTTGATATACTTAATTTATTTTAACTTTTAAAAATTGTGTATGTGTATGCATCTTTTAGTCAGTCTTGTCTCCTGTCAAGTGACTAGACAAGTCCCTGCAGTTTTCTTAACAAGGTTCTTTGGAAGTGACATGCCACTGCCTGATTTTTAGGACTGATAGAGAATGACTGGCCCAAGCTAGCTTCACGCAAATGGGAGGACCAGAATTCAAGGTCTTCTGGTTTCTGCCAGATGCCTTAATCACAAACTTGCTGTCTGAAAAAAGTATTACAAGATGTGAATTTTCTGTCCCATACAGTTTATGATAATAATTTGAGATCGGGCTATTTTTCCTTTCTGGTTGTGCCCTTTGCAAGAATATTCTGCTAGAGACACACTTTTCTCTCTTTGTTCTTACACATTAGGATGCTAGAGAGGACAGATCACTTTTGTCAGAGTTGGAATGGATTGATT
This sequence comes from Laticauda laticaudata, assembly GCA_004320025.1. Classification (NCBI taxonomy): domain Eukaryota; kingdom Metazoa; phylum Chordata; class Lepidosauria; order Squamata; family Elapidae; genus Laticauda; species Laticauda laticaudata. Next base: position 7,666 of record BHFT01015984.1, on the reverse strand, counting down.
GCAATTATTTTTTAAATTAGATTGAGAGCTATATGCAGTCTGAGGAATGTGAGGGTTCTTTGTTCTCCAAGGACTGGATACACCACAGATAACAAATTTGTACAAAATATACACCTTCCCCAACAATAGACTATTGTTTCTGTATCAACTCCACCCACTATGCTTTGTAAGGTGATGTTGCAAATATGCAAAATATGTCTTCCATATGCAGTCCTTTAATACTTATATTAATACTTTTTTGCAAATCCCAAATAAACAATTAGAGTATATCTAATATAGTTCAAAATAAAACATGTAATATTAAAACTTTATTGTTTAAATAATGCATTAATAAATGTCTTTTATTTTGGCATGCAGAACATAATTGACAGCCAATCTTTATCCAGACAAAATATTTCACTCTGACACTTATACATATAAATATGTTTTCCCACTACATAACCACATTATTTTAATCTAGATCTTTTGAAATAGTCTGCAATTTATTTTCAATAATGTTATAAAACAAGTCACAAAGTTCAGATTTATAACACGCTAAATGCTACAGATGTACAAGACAGAAAAAGTGACAGCTATGTATACAGATGGACAAATATATAAAATAAACCAGATGGATAAGAAACTAGTGAGAGAAAAGTAAACATTGACTTGCAAGTGACAGCTTGAAATCTGGAAGAGAGTGAATAATTTGAAAGCAGAGAAGACAATTTCACATATTGATATTCTAAACTTGCTCATAGAAAAAGACAGGGATTTTTACACATGTATCTACCATATATTGTTATAGCAATGTAATGGTTCTCCCTCCAAAATGAATCTGGGCTGATCAGAATGTTCTCTTTTTGTGATTACAGCAATACATGTATAGGAGCCTGCCTCACAGTTGTGGCCTTCGTGATTTATATGCATGTTAGTAGTAGACCTAATCTATGCTACCATGTGACACCTTCTTGCATTATTTTGGTATGTCAGCAAGTTCATCTAATTTTCCTATGAGTACAGTTCAATCAACAGAATTCTACGCTTCTGAAAGAATAAAGTCATTCTGAAAGCTGTATCTCCTATTATTCACAGATGTTGTTCATATCTGCCATGGTCCTATGGATTGTACTCATTAAAAGATTTTAGTATTTTGCTGTGTATCTTACAATAGTGATGATGACCCTTGTGATACCTGAATTCTCATTATATTTTTATGCTTTATCTTACCAGCATAACATAGTTCAGAAATTCTACTTTTGAAATCCAAAGCAACTCTAGATATATGGCTGTGTGAGAAAAATATTCTTAATAAAAAAAATGATTGCTTTACTGATATTAATTCAGCTTTAGCAATTTCACTTCCTATTGCAAGTTCATTTTTATGATTTGAACTCCTGCTTAAATTTTAGAACATGTTACAAACTGGTTTAAAAAGTACTCATTATTCATTCATTCATTCATTTTTATTTATTTAGAAATTTAATATGACCACCCACTCATTCTCAGTGATCTGGGCAGCTTACAAAAAATAAAAATCGAAAAAAAAACCCAAAGATGAAATGGTCCCAGAAAAGAAGGAAAATGATATGTTTAATAAAGACTTCAGATATAGATCAACTTTCCAAAGCAAAGTCATTCTGGGATATTGAATTTGTGGGCTTTGGTTAAACTATTTCCGGGCACAATTAAAATCTATTTAGATGATAAAGTAATTACTAACAAAATCACAATCATTTAAAGAGTATTATTTCTTGATTATAAAAGACATCAAGTTGTTAATTCTTGTTTATAAAAGACATCTCATTCTAGACTCTGTCAGATCTTTTAAAAATCTAGTTAATCAGAAGACTGTGATCTATTTATTCCAATAAATGGGTTGGATATAAACAATCACTAAGTAAAATAAAAATTACCATGAAACAGAAACTAGTTCAGCACCAGTTGCTAAAGCAGTTAATTTGAATACTCATCTAAAATCAATGGTATTTTTTTTTTAGTATTTAGTATTCATTTGATTTGTCAATCACTTACAAGATACAGGTATAAGAATAAATATAGTTTTGAATATATGAGATAGATACTTATAATACGAAAAAAAAATAACAATAGGAACAGGGACGGTAGCACGATTGCTGAGTTTATGCATGGCCCCTACAGGCCTTCTTAGGAAGGGGGTGAGGTCAATAGGAGATAGTCTATAAGATTAAAGTTTTGGCATACTTAGTGCCTTTTTGGCTATGGTAGTTACAGTGCGGCTCTAGCACTTAAATCATCGAGATGAGGCACTCCAAAGTCCTTTGACAAAATTTGGATCTTTCAAGCAAGGGTCTATGACTATTTAGGCTTGTATTTTATTTCTTGATTTTTTTCTGTCAGTATGCTAAGACAGAGCATTTAATTGCTTTATGAGATTTGAAGCCCTGCCCATTTGATTCACCATTCTGATACATAGTCAAGGTCTTTTTGGAGGTGTAGTAGTATTATCGTGGTTTGAATAGCTTTTATATCATCAGCAAAGAGAAACGCAGTTGCTCTTAATACTGATCACAGAGGTCATTTATGCTTAGAGTATGAAAAGAGTTGGTCCTAGACACTGCTTGGGGGACACCACTGTTGCCAGGGTACAGAATTTGATAGGACACTCCCAATTTTGACATTTTGTTGGTCTGTTTTGACGGAAATGCTTCTATTCCAGTTATGTAGGTTGTCCAGAGATAACCATAAAGATTTTATTTTAGGAGTAGCCTTGTCGGTACCACTGAATCAAAGGCTTATACAGAAGTCTATGTAGATTGTGTTTCTATTTGCTTTGTCCCTGATGAGTTGTGTAGTCCATATGTTTTTGCAGTGTAAGAATTGAGATTACAGGATAGTTTTTTTTCTGAGACCAAATTGTTTGTAAGTAGAGTAGGTTGTTTTCTCTAAGTGGAGAGATGATTGGTTAATAAGTGATTCCATGAACTTTATCAGGTGACGAAGCAAAAAGGAGAATTGGTTCTGTAATTTTAACCAGGCTGCGGGTCTCCCTTTTTTGAAGTTGGGATGCCCATGGCTTGTGACGCATAGTCTTTGGCAAGGAGGCTGATCCTCAAAGATTTTTCAAAGATTATGCTTAAGCCTCCTGTCACACTGCACCAACAGATGGAAAGAGATGTAATGGAAAAAAACACTTCCACCAGTTGTTAACGCAATGCTTCCGTTTGTTATTCACTGCACTCCATTTGCTTCTCGCTCTATCCGTCCATCGATCCGTCTATTGACGATTTCACTGCTCAAGAGGGTTTTAAGAGCTGCTCAAAGACTTTTGAGGCGGAAAATGTATCCAATGCGTCCGTTCTGCATCTGCCTAGGCATACGGAGAAATCCGCTTTCTGCATCCGTAACGCATCCCGCTAATATCTGCTAGGCATCCGCTGCACATCCGCACAACTCGCATCCACATCAGACGCAGGGAGGAGCGAAATGAACACAACGAGATGTGCAGCGTTAGTAGCAGCGGACGGAGAAAGATGAAAGCGGATGCAGCTAGCAAAAGAAAAGCATTGTAAAACGGAAAAAATGTTCACAGAGGGGACCTATCTCGGATTAGTTCACAGGATGTCCTACAGGTGCCTAGAGGAAAGCAACAGGGACACATAGTGGAAAACCTATATTGCCTTAAAAGGGGGAGCAACTTCAACGCTGTAGCTCACTTCAGACGCAGCAGCCAGTTGTTTGCAGACCTCTGCAGCCTTCATTCTGCCTCTTCCTCTTCCACAGCATCCCAGCATGTCCTACCTTTGGATCATACAACTCCTTTTGGTTAGCCACGCATCAATTTCTGCAACAGTGTGAAGCATTGCACAGGCTCTGTGAACTCTAACTACGGGAAGAAAAGGAGGCGGCCAAGAAGCGTCTGGCTCCGATTAGATGGACTGGAAGAAGAGCATGAGTTGACTTGCACAACAAGCTGATGGTGGATGGCTCAGGAACGAAGACCTCGTGCATTCCAGAATTTCATGAGGATGCCGGCCAGCTACATGTTTTGATGAAGTTGTACAGCGGTCTGACAACCCAGGTTGACCAAGGCAACACCAACTATTCCAGCCCAGCCTGAACCTCGGCTGAAGGTGGCACCTCACTCTGCAGCCACCTGGGCCTCAGGGACAACCTACAGGAGCATGCAGTAATGGCTGGAGGGTGCCAACACAACACCATCAGTTGTGGTCAGAGAAGTGGTGCAGGCCATCAATCGAAGAATACGCTGGAGGAGCTCCTCCAATGCCCTCCAGCTGAAAGAAGGCTGGAAGAAAGTTGCAGAGCAAGTGGTATCAGGGTGGAACTCTCCACACAAGTGTTGGAAGCCATAGATGGCAAGCCACGTGGCCCTGCAAAGCACCAAGCCAAGTCCGGGGTCCACTTATTTCAACTACAAGGGCTTCTCAGCATCGGTCCTGGAGCTTCACCAGGGTCGCATGCCTGACTTACAAGTTCATGTACGTCAATGCTTCAGGCAACGGGTCAAGCTTTCAGATGCTCAGGTATACAAAACGCCAGTGACCTTCAAGGAGAGGCTGGAACGCAACCTCATTCATGGGCTTCCAGATCGCAGACCCCCTCCCCAACGGGGACACCGCAAGATGTGCCCTAAGCCTTCATCGTGGGGATGATGCCTTCTCCTCAGAAACTACCTCATGAAGCCGCTACACGCCTCCAGAATGCCTACCCGTGAAGAGAAGATCTTCAACTAGCCAGGCTGTCCAGGGCAAGGCGGGGGTGGAGAACGCCATTTGCATCCTGGCCAACAGTTTCAGGTACTTCTCACCCCATGCAGCATCGCACAGACCTGAGGAGGTTCGTGAAGCTTGCTGCATTCCTGCAGCAATCACCCTCATGCACACCCGCTACCTCCAGTCTGTGCAAGAACATGGTCTCGTGGACCTCCAACAGGCAATGGAGCGCTGGGAAATGAGCCTTGGGAATGAGAGGCAAGGGCGAAAACTTGATAGACACTGAGGATGTGCAAGGCCCAACAGACCCTCCACGTGAAGGGAAAGAAGCAGCGCAACGCTACCTGAAACACTGGTGCAACCCTCCACAGCCTGGAGCAGTGGAGTGGCAAGACAGGAATGGTAGATGCTTAAATGGATGCTTCCCTCACCCTCTCTCATCCACTGATGAGATTGGGCCAGTATGTTGGGTGGGCCCTACAATAACCAGGGCTTATTTAAATAAAGAGTTGTGTTTATGTTCCAAATGTGTGGATCAATGCTTACATTAGTATTGATAATGACGGGCGCATAGGTGTGGCACCTAAGAGGGTGGACCATACAGTCCCATATGCTTGCACTGGAGGTTTATCTAATCCCCACATGCTATCTCAACCCATCCACAGCTAATCTTTAAACCCATCCCAAAGGTTATCCCTGCCCCATTCCCACAGCTATTACCCGCATCCAAGGTACCCTGCCCATCAATGCTATCCTTACCCATCCCCACAAGCATGCAAAGGCTTAAACCATTTCTAAAAATTTTCCACCAAGAACTTTAATTAAAAAAAATAAGTTGAAATGCAAGTGCATGAAGCAAAAGAATAATTTTATTAATAACAAGCCTGTAAAAAAGAAAAAATGACCGAAGAGCGACCAGGCAAGTCAAGTGTCCAAGACTAAAGTCTACAGGTAGCGCAGCAGTCTCTGGCACTCTTCTTGGTCACTCGGAGGTATGGGCCAGTCTCAGGGGTGAAGGGTCCAGGTGCTGTGGGGTGGCTGGTGCTGGAGCTGCTGGTCTGAAGGCCACACTGGGGTGCCTGGCCTGAGAGGACAACAGGGGGTACGGTGTGTTGAGGAAGCCTCTTTTGGACAGCTGGCCTCAGCCGTGATGTTGAGAGTTCCTTCCCTCCATGCCATGTGGTGTCAGCCCAGTACCGAGGACAGATGTAACTTGAGGCCGGGCTTGGCTGTGGGGTGGAGGAAGGAAACAGTGTAGTGGGCTGTCTGGTCTGCAAAGCTGGGTGAGGAACTAGCGTGGCGTGGCATCAAGTGTTGTGGGTGGCATTGGTGGCGTCGTGCATGAGTGTTCCGTAGGTGGTTCATCGGTGGCATCTAAAGTGGAACTGGTGGCAATGGTTCGTCCTATGACTTTCTGTGCTGGACTCGGGAAAGGGCTGCTGCCTGTGCTGGCTGGACCTCCTGGTAGCTGTAGCCCTGGTGGTGAGGGCCTGTGGAAAGCCTGATATGGGAGGGACCAATCATCCTGGGGTGGAGGAGCAAGACCTTTGGACTGGTGGGAGGCAGGTTTTCCTCTGGGTCTGGAGGGTTGTGAAGCAGCTCGGTGATCTGGTCCTTCACCACCTGGTACGGGGTTCCTCCCATGTTCCGTGAAGGGTTCTGGTTGACATAGGTGAGGAAGGGCTTGCGGTTGGAGGATGAGGAAGTCGGTGGTTAGAACCAGCTGAGAGAAGGAAATCTATGCTGCTCTGGTGGTGTCCCTGATCTCCAGCAGGACAGTTGTGGCTCTGCCCCTCCTGTCTGGCTCTCTGCCTTTCTGTGGAGGTGGAAGCTGGGGGTGGATGCAGGTAGGGCTGTGGTTGGAAAGTGCCGTCGCCTTTCTCCACTGCGTCAGGGAGTGCCTCGCACGTGCTCCACCATGGTTGAAACAGCTGTCCGTGGGTTTCTCCGCCGTGGTAATGCTCCACAGAAACCTGCCTGGAGACAGGAAGCTGACTCTCGGCCGGAAGAGGACTGGCTCTGAGCAGGCTGCAGATGAGAGAGGGTCGTGAGAGGGGCTGCTGCTGCTCCTTGGTCGTGGCAAAGTATTCTTACCTTCCAGGAAGCTGCCACCTGGCCAATGAAATAAGGTCTCTCTGTCCGTCAGCTTAACCGTTGCCTGGCCAATGATTTCTTGAGGTGTAGCTTCCTGTACCAAGGTGTGCATCGTGCTTCCCACCAGCCGAGGAAGCACATCCGAATGTGTACCCTGGCTCTCTGCCTTCTCTCTCAAGCAGCCTGCTTCCTTTTGAATGTCCTTTAAGCCGGTGGTCCCTTCCGCCACAAGATAATCATTCTCTCTCAAGGCCAACTCCAGCACCTCAGATCCTCGTGTTCCCTCCTAAATGGAGTATTGCCTCCTCTCCCTTCAGCTTTCTGCCCTCTTTCCTCCCTCTGGCAGGGCCATAATGGGGGCCCTCATCAGAAGGGACTTCGAGGTTGTAAGGGGCTGCTTCCCTTCCTCACAAAACCACTAGCAGCAGCATCAACCAGCCAGGATCATCAAGCAGCCAACAGCAGCAGCACATCAACCGAGCCAAGGATCATCATCACATCAATCATCACACAGCAAAGGCAGCAGCACCAGCACCAGCAGGACCAGATCAGTAGCAGTAGAGTAAGACCAGGAGCCCCCCAAGCAGGACCAGGGCACAGCAGTAGAGCAGTACGAGCAAGTCCAGCTGAGCACGAGCAGGACGAGCAAGACCAGAGCACGAGCACGACCGAGCAGGGATGAGCAGGACAAGCAGACCAGGAGCATAAGCAGGACGGCAGGATGAGCAGAACCAGGAGCACGAGCAGGGTGACCGAGCAGGACGAGCCAGGACCGACATCAGTACGAGGAGCAGTGCCAGCAGAGTAAGAATGGGATCAGCAGAAGCAATCACCGCCAGATAGCAGGCAATACAGCAAGAGTAAGCATGAGCAGAGAGCAC
>BHFT01015983.1:0-72834 GCA_004320025.1 Laticauda laticaudata | reverse complement strand
GTTACTGACTGAGTGTAAATAAAGCCTTTTGTTGTTGGAACCCGGTCTACCTCGTGTGTTTTCCGAACAAAACAGGGTGAATTAACACAAGCAAAAATAATCTTCACTATAGATTAAAAAACAATTAACAAATTATTCAAAAATAAAAATCACTCACAATTGTCAAGTTAACATTGGAGGCAGATTTACTTTCATTTCATATTTATAGACATACATTCTATAAATAATAGTGTGATATCATGTAGATTTAAAGTAAACATATAAGTTAAAGAGCTGATGGTGTAGGAGCAATATTAATAATCCAGAGTGAATCCAAACTTCACCCTTTGAGAGCATATAAATCGAAGTGATCAGGCTGGATTTATTCAATACAGTTTCATTGTGGAGATGGAATTTCATGGAAAATTCCAGAGAGAATCAATAAGGGGAATCTGACCTGCACTTTAAATAAATATTGGCAGTTTTCCAACCAGCCCACCAGCTCCAACCATCCTTTCAGATTCTTTTTTTTCCCCTAAGAGAAAGATTGTGAAGTAAGTACTAGATTTTACAAAGTACTTTTAGTAGGAAAAAATAGAAAGAAACATAGGATTCCGTCATTTAGAAATGGGAGGTAGTAGTAGTCAGGCTGTTGGTCTTTCGTTTTCCAAAATAATATGTTTGCCAGTAGTGTAAACTCTAAATCTACACACACGGGGGGGTGGGGTGGAGGGGGGGGAGAGAGGAGAGAGGCTTCTCTTAAATTTCTTCAAAGGAGATGGATGGCAAGTATTTTATGGCCTATATATTACAAAGAAATACAAAGTTTACAAAGAAAAACAATATCATTTCTTGGCTTATTGTACATGTCACCCAATTTGTTCTGCCAAAGAACTGGGAGATTATTATTCTAAATGAGAGCAGTGATGATTGATTTTGTGGGAAAGTTTATGAGATATTGAAAAATTCTATATATAACAATAGAATTCTGACAATGTTTCAGGCCATTATAAATATTTCAAACTTCCATTCCCTTCTAATTGGATTCCACATCTACATGGTATTATTAAACTGATTAAACCATTTAATGGAATTAATGTGGGATTAAAAAAATAAGAATTATGGGTTAGAGTTAGCAGAACTGCTGTGAGTTTTAGATAAATTGCTTATGTAAAATCATTCTTAAACTCAGGTTTCATGTTGAGATGAAAAGAAATATATACAGGTAGTCCTTGATTTATGACTACAATGGAATGTGCATAAGTGGATGCACCATGTGATGACTATTTTTGGGGCATTTTTACACTAGTTGTAAAACAAGTCACCATGTTTCAAAAGTGACTTAATGGTCATTAAGTGAACCATGTGCTCATTACGTGAATCCATTCTTCCAAATGGGTGTTTTTGCCAGAAATTGGGAAAAGTTACAAATCATATGAATGTCATATGACTGTCATATGAATGTCGGATGCTGCAACCAATCATAACTGTGAGCCGGTTGCCAAGCGTCTACAATATCGTGATATTGCAGGGATACTGCAGGGATAGGTCACAGTTGTAACTTCGAGGATGGGTCATAAGTTACTTTTTTAAAGTCCATTGTAACTTTGAACAGTTGTTAAATAACCAGTCAAGTCGAAAATTATCTGTTGCATGACAATTTCACAAAGGAATAATAATAGTGTAGAATAATAACAATTATAGTAACTTAATGTCTACCTAAGAGGTTATCACAGCAACCTCTCATTAAAGAACATGATACATAATTTTGCCTAAAGAATTCAAGCAGTATGATTGGTTCCCTGGCTACTTAGTTTAAAATAATCTTAATCATCATATCTGAAGACAATTTTCCCCCCATAGGCAAATGCGTTTATTAAACTTGCAGTGCCCTTATTGTGCAGTCATGTCACGTGATGACCTCCTTTCTATCATGTATAATATGTTAAAAGGGGTGGGTGGGCACTTTCAGGTCAATCTCTATAGTATCCAGTGTGGTGGCATAGAGGTGGAGCTCTTACCTCACAATCAAGAGGTTATGAGTTCAATTCTAGGTAGAGGTTAATATTTGGAATAGACTCTCCTGCTTGCTTGAGCAGGGGGTTGGACTAGATGATCCTCTGTTGTATGTGCTATGTCATCATTTAGAATACATAAATTCAAATATGCTACCTTTATGTTTTGCTTGTTGAATAGGAAAGTTTTTAAATAACTAATAACTTTCAAATAAAAAAACTTTTGAAGTTTTAAATAACTTCAAGACAGCTGCAAAGAAATTTTAGGCTTTTTTTATATGCTATCATGGAAACTAAAATCTTGGAATATATATGTTTTGGAAACAATTAGCTTTTAGGATCATGTGATCCCACAGAGATTTTCCTTCCCCAATTTTTAAAAAAACTGAATCTGCTTATTCTTTTGCCTTATAGGATGAAGGGAGAGGACAATTTGCAGTCCCTCTATCAGCAAATCCTCCACTCTTTCAGTGCAGCCTGTTCTGGATATCTATAACTTTCTTTTCTCCTGCTTGCCTGACCTGTTTCCTACCTTCTGCTGTGGCTACAAGTTTCTTGAGGGGTTCTGTTTTGGGAAAACCTCATAAACATTGAGTCCTCTAAGCGTAGGAACCAGAATGTCAGGCTGACTTTTTGTGCTGAGCAGAGGGGCTTTTCAAATAATGAAGACCAGCTGCAGCCCTAGTAATAGAAGAGGGAGCAATATGCGGAGTGGGACTAGGGGTTAACTTCCCCCAATGTTACCTTTATCAAAATTTCTGGGAAGAAATGTTGTGTGCGTACTTCCTAAATTATATGAATGCTGCCCAGCCCCATTAACCAGAATTGCATATGATCCTTGAGGCCGAATAGTTTATTCCCCCACCCCTTTTATTTCAAGAATAAATTCTGAATCTCTCTCAAAACATTTTCAGTTTCATATCCTTTTACTAATCCTGCAAAATTATGTATCAGGTTACTGTTATGGAAGGAAGGTCAATGGGAACTTGCACCATATCTGGGTTTAATAGCAGTTTATAACCTTAACTTTTGAAGGTAGCCCTGGCTTGGAGATTGACCCTTCAGAGCCTCTGGCAATAATTTTCATTATTTTTAAATACAGGGTAAATCGGCCTGCAAGTTCTCATAGTCTTCCTTTTTTTGATAAGTTACACTCTAATCACAAGTGAGTTTATGCTGGGAGGTCTGACTACATGAAAGGAAAGACCCTTCCTGACAGTCAGTGTTTGCTGTTGTTGAGAGTAAATGGGGAACATAATCTTACTAAGTGGCTGATTTGACTACTTAGCTGTTATTTCACTTGAAGGACTCCTTTTTCCTGCTACATTTTTCTTTCATTCGTAAGCTCAGGAACTCTAATATGTCGTGAGAAGTCATTCCAAAAAATCATCCTTTTTTCCCAAGCACTCTAAAGGATCCTTCTTCTCATTCAGAGTTCCTGACACCAGCTTGCCTGCTCTTATCTTAAGCAATCCAAGTCTGAAACAGAACAAATTCTAGGTGCATTCCCAGTCATCCTGGCATTTCTTTTGCAGAGAAACATACTAAGTTACGTGTATTCAACAAACACCAAACAAATACTGAATTTCTGAATGCAAATGGGGTAGGGCCAATGTTTCCGCGAGATGGAGGTGAAATGAACTTCAAAGGGCCAAGTCTAGACGATGCTTTCCTGTCTCAGAGGATTACGTGTGGTCCAGTGGAAGAAAGAGAAAGGAGACCTGTCAAACTTCATTGACTACAGGTAATGGTATGGGGTAATTTCTTCTGATAATGTCACCAAAATAGGAAATCCTACAGACTAAACTCATTATAGTCTCAGGGAAATGTCAAAAGGGAGAGGGGGGGGAAGGATTTTGTTTTTGCAAAGCAGGGCATTGCTAGAGAGCTGGCAGAGATACAATCCATTTTGACATGGAAAATTATGATAGAAGAGAGGTTCCATTATCCTATTTACTATTAAGCAAGAAGTTAATATCATCTGCTTTTCCAGAGAATGAAGCAAAATAAATAATGGTTCTGAAGTTAAACCAATAGCAAATTTATTTAAGTTCTTGAAACTTTTATAGTCTTTTAATTAGTGGTGGGATTCATTTTTTTTTTTAACTATCAGTTCTGTGGGTGTGGCTCGGTAGGTGTGGCAGGGGAAGGAGAGTGTAAAATCTCCAGTCAGAGGTGGGATTTGCCAGTTCTTCAAACTACTCAAAATTTCTGCTACTGGTTCTCCTGAGCTGGTCAGAACCTGCTGAATACCCACCTCTGCTTTTAATTAAGCAAGGCCAGGACTCTGGCTCACAACTAGTCAGCAAGTCTAGTGAGTGGGAAACTATTATGGATTTTCTTTTGCTCAAAGATAGAGACACACCATTCACAATATGCGAACTGGGCCTTTGAGCCACAGAAGTTAGCCTCTCCTTTCTTTAGTTATACTATTTTACCAAAATCTCCTTTTTGTGAGATGGACGGCTGTATAAGTTAAGTCAATGAATCAATCAAACTCTATATGGATGATAGAGAAAGGATTTATGATTGCCAATTGTGTTTGTTTGTTTGTTAGTTGAATGTATTTGCCTCCCATCTCATAACAAAAAACTCTTTTGGTGTGTTCATGAATTGTGTTCATTAACCCCACTGAATAAGGGCTTCTTGATTAAGAGTGCAGTCCTGCTCCAAGGCTGAACAAGGCCCTCCCTTATCATATGATCCCATAAACAGACCTTTGCCACGGTGGCAATTCCCAAATAACCTTTCTCCAAATGCATTCCAGCCACCCACAAGGAAATCTTATTATGAACCACTTTTGCCGCCAAAACAGCAGTGCGTTGCCTCATTGAATTTCAAGGAGAACCTTTTCTATCACTGGAAGAACAATTGGTTCCATTCACCTCTAAATCTCCTGCCATGGCAGGTGCCATGACGACCTAATGGGGAATCTAATGCAGAGCTGCCCTTCTGCCAGCCAGATTGGGAAAGCAGTAGGGTAGGCCTCTCATGTAGCAAGCACCGAAATGGCAGCAATTTAGCCTTGTTTATTTATTTTTATTTTTTTGAGAGGGGAAAGGGAGGCATGTTTAGGCACAAACATGGAGAGGGTAGGACGAGGCAAGTGACTACCGATTGGCTGATAGTCTTCTGCGTTCAAACATTGGCCAGAAAGGACAAATGCTGATTGGCTATCAGTTCTGCGTGAACTCTGTAGACACATAAACATGTAAACATGCCCTGCTTGAAGTGTCTTGATGTCCGCCAGCAGTCAAAACAGCCCTGATCAATCCTGACTGTGTTTTAAAGTGGAATCAGAAGGGAAAAGTCAAGTCTGATCATTCTGGAAATGCCCCAAGTCAGTAGCCACATGTGCTCCAGAAGCTAAGCCTGCTTAGTTTTTTTCCTTGTAATGGCTTACATGAACTCAGCCCATTTGGTTTACCCGGAATAGAGGTTAACAACGCAACCCAAAGCCAATACTTTGCGCGAACACAGAAAATATGAAACACAATCATCTATGTTAAATTATGCAGTCAAAATGTAAAAATTGGGGGGAATGAGGAAAAGATAACTGAAAGTATATTTTTGTATGAAAAACAGTAACTGCCAGTTAGTTCTGGAAAAACCTTCAACTCAAAATTCTCCAATTCTAAGTAGATGGGGTTTTTTCTCAAGAAATGCTGAGACTGGGATTTTAAACAAGCTAAATCTAATTAGCAAGATAATTCTAATTTATAAAAAAGCCATTCGTAAAATTGAAGTTCAACCATTCTTAGTTTATGCTGTTGGAAGAAATATCCTTCTGGGTTCAGTTCCAAGTGGGGAAAAAGATACTAGAAACATGGAGGCTGTTTGGAAAGATGGTTTAATGGTGGACAGGACCACATGGCTTGGACTTCCAAAGTGAAAAGGACAATCACAAGCTTCAGGGTGTTGGGTGAAGGAAAAGAAGGGGCAAGATGCAAAGAGACCGCTCGTAATATACTCTCTGTTGGGTCCCACTTTAGTGTTTCCTGTTCCTGTGTAAGAAATGTATCCCATTGACTGTCAGACTCCCAGGGGCGAGGTCTTAACTAACTTTGTAGGCTTGGTCTGGGACACATGGCTTCACCTGAGTTCTGGCTGATGCAATCTTCCCAGACCAGGTGGTGAGATGGGTAGAGACCTTTGTGGCCCAGGCCTTAATGGCCTGCCCATTAACAAAGGTGGGGGGAGTGACCTTCTGCCTCTCTGAGTTTCTACTCCCCTTTTAGAGGAAATATTGTGCCTTTCTAATATTTCCTAGGATATTTCATTATTCAAGGAGAGGGGTGGGTGCTAACTTCCTACAATGCAAAGAGTGAAACAAGTGTACTATAATTTAAAAAAAACCTCTCAGCTGACTGAGCATCTAAATTTCCACTAAGTGTTATCCAAGACCAGTACAAGGCAAATTAAATCATTCAGTTTCATATGATAGAAAAAGCTGGCAGTGTTTCTGAGGTATATAAAAATTCGGAAGCTGAAAAAACATCTAATATTGGTATTGTGTGTAAGTTTATTCAGAAGTCCCTCTATATATCATATTGTTACTCTTCAGTAAATGTGTTTGGAGTGTTTAAACTGAATTAGATGCAGAAATTAGAACCATGCTTCAACAATAATTGAATCAACTCTTTTACCTTCCTCCAGTATATTGCCCAGTAGATTTGCAAATTACATAACTTTTAAATAAACTTTTTTCCATTATAGCATAATTAAAACATTCAGCACATTTAGAGAAAATTGAATCAAGGTATACAATAGTTGTATTTATCCATATGTGTGTGAGTGTATGTGTATATGGTTTTCAAATAGGAAGTATTATTTTAGTAGCTATTTTTTTGCCAGTGAAAACATTGCCGTAAAATTCTTTGCCTAATTCNTTTCAAATAGGAAGTATTATTTTAGTAGCTATTTTTTTGCCAATGAAAACATTGCCGTAAAATTCTTTGCCTAATTCTGTAAAAAAAAAATCTCAGCAGAAATGTGTCTATTTCTCCACATGATGTGTCTGTTTTGACCCATATTTGCACACTGTAAAGGAGAAATTGTACAGCATTTTCAGGATGGTATTATAGTTGATAGGAAGTGTAACCTTGTCACTGGTTTTTCATTAACATTTGAAAATTTGAATTTTCTTTATTATAACGGGTTGGGATGTATTGGGAGGAAATAGTAAATGAAAAAACCAGTTTTAAGTTGAGAGAGGGAGAGAAAGAGAGAGAGAGAGAGAGAGAGAGAAATTGCAGCAACAGAAGAAAGGAAAATGAAAGTAGTTTATTCTATTTCTTTCTTTTATGTTGGGGAAATTTGAGCGATTACAATTAAAAATGGCAGCCTCCTTTCCTATTTACTTAGAACACTTTTAGAATGGAAAGGATTGAACATCTATAGGGGGAAAACAATCTTACATTTTTACATAGTGTATAAAATGTTCCTCTGGAAGTTCATTTTATTCAAGAGGTAATAGTTTAGTTAAATGCCCCTATAGAAAAAGCAATGATTGAAGCAGGAGTATTAGAAATATATTCACAGTGTGCATTCCATTCAACTCTATTTTTAAATTGAACTATACAGAAATCATTTGCAGTTTTTTCTCTCTTTTTTGTAGTAATATCTCCCATAAAAACTCACAAAACATGTTTATAAGAGCTAAAAGTTTAAAACAGGGGTGTCAAACTCACGACAACATGTTCTCAAGTAACGTATCACAACTTTTTCCCCCTTCGCCAAACCGGGGATGGATCTGGCCAACACATGATGCATCTGGCCTGCGGCCCATGAGTTTAGCACCCCTGGTTTAAAAGATGGACACAGTAATCTTCAGAAGAGAAACAGAAATTATCTGCATTAATGAAAAGTATATTAACTGATGTAAAATCATTCAGAACAAATGTGCTAAAGAATCAATACAATCTTTTTTTGAAAAAACAGACACAAATGCGAATTAGAGGAGAATCTGTTTCAAAAAACTTTTATTTTTAACTGCACCAGTTTCCATTTTGTTCTTGACCTTGACTTGTTTAAGCTATAGTTTCAACCAAATCTTTAAACCAAGGCATAGGGAGCGCAGCCTTCAGATACTCAGCCTCGTGCATAAACTAGAAATTAACAAAGTCCTTTCTGAATTTCAAGCCCTTTCTCTATTTCTCTCTGGACCACATTTCAACATAACCTCTGTTTGTTGCATTCCCCTTTACTACATTTCCTCTTTACTACACCCACCCGTACTGGGAAAGCACCATTTGTTTTTGTCTTGTGGGTGTATCTTTGGGGACATGTAATTTCCAACAATTGGGCCTCTGGAATGAGGTTACTTCCCATCTGTGTGTTCACCAGTGGGCTGATAAAAAAAATGGAGAAAAAAGAAAATACAATTGTTTCCTCAGACACACACAAAGAGATAGAGAGAGAGAGAGATGATTAGAGAGAGAGAGAGACAGAGAGAGATAAGATAGATAGATAGATAGAGAGATAGATAGATAGATAGATAGAAATAGACTATTAGATAGTAGATCGTAGATGTGATATAGATGTAGATATACAGATATAAACACACCATTGGTATACATATTGCATATACATATCTACACATATTGTATATACATATATACACATATAATATATGAATATTGCATTACAACTTTAAAAGCCACAACTACAATGACGTGGGGCATGAAGACCCGAAAGGAAGCTGATACAAACATACATATAAGTACCCGCAAAAACGTAAGAAAATACAATATACATAAATATGTTATCTTTGGTATTCACGTTTTTCTCCCTCGCATACAAATGGTAAGAATATAGGTGATTTTTGATGAAGTCTACAGTTCATCGATCTTCAGGCTGTGTCTTCGGCTTTGTGCCTTCTTGGAGTAATTGTGAGTCTTGCAGCTGATTCTTCCTTTAACTGCTAGTGGGGTGTGACTTGATGGGCGGGGCTTGCTCTTTCTTGATTGGGGGGTGTGTTCTCCATTTGAATTGGCGGGTTTGGTTGTTCTGATTGGTTGGGGGGTTGGCTGTGTTTCTGACTGGCTGGGGTGTGTGTTCTGTTTAGGTGGGGCGCTTGGTTGTGCTCAGCTTGTCTTAGTCTGCTGGCGGTGATTTGGAAGGCGGATGAGCTGTGATCCTGCTGCTCTTGGTTTCATGTTAATGGCCGTGCCATATCTTCATGAGTATGGGCATCCGTGTCGCTTCACTGGTATGGGCACAGGAATTTTGAAGTTGGGTAGTGTATGCAAGTAGCGGTTGGCTTCTGCGTCCGTTGTCGTGTCTCATTTCATACTGTGTGGGTGTGAGTCTGCTTTCTAAATAAAGGATGTATGGTAGTGTCGTAGCATCTTGTGTGGCCCTCCGTGGTGATGGGTAGTCTGGTGTCATTTACTTCATGTTAAGGTACTTGTTTTGTTAATGAGGGCGGAGTTTCCCAAATGGCTGGTAGGGCTGCGAGAGGTATCACTCTCGTTTATTTCATGCTTGTCGGTGGCGTTGAATGTATTTCTATCTCTATGTGCTCTTCTGCATTTATTCTGTTGTTGAAGTGTTCAATTTTGGCAATCTGTTCTGGTTATATTTTTAAAGTCAATCTCATGGCCTCAGTAGCGCTTTGCAGGTGTTCGAACCAGGAAAGAGGTTCGGTAATTCTTGGTTATTGAATTGAGTCTTCTTGTGTATCTATCAATGTGTGCATCTTAATTTTTCTGGCTGACTTTGATCCGAATTATATATGGGTGGTGCGTCAGGACAAGGGTGCAAGAGAGATTTCCTATAGTTATACTCCTTGGTCTGTTCTTAACCTCGGATCTCTTAGTCTTAGGCAGTTCTTAGATGGTAGAATATTTTATACTCTTTCTCCTGGTGATGAGAGCATGAGTTTTAATGTTTGTGTTTTAATGTCGCTATCTTCGACTGATGCTTGTCTGTACTGGCCTTTTTAATATTATGGAGATAGGCTTTGCCATTTCTCTTGTTCACTGTCTTGGGATTTTGGTTTGGGTTTTTTTGCGATTCAGTGCAGTAATCTCTTCTTTTTTGAAAAGTCCATTGCCTGGTAGTACATGAGTAGAATGTGTAGTTCAGGATATTTTAGGTTAATCAGGATCCGTCGGATCTAAGCCATATTTGTCTGGCAAGATGAGTGTCTCACTCGAAACTAAACATAATAATCTGTGCCTGCGTGAGGTGACTGTGAGAGTCTTACACCGATCTTACCAGAAGAAAAACACATACAAACCGCCTATCTACATGCACTCTCACACCAAAACAATACAAGCCAAACAACGACGGATCCAACCAGTACACCTCACAGCTCAAATCACCTTCGCAACTAAGCACTAACCGCTGCAGCGCCACAACCAAGCCTCCACCTTGAACTAGCAAACAGCAGCCAAGCCCAGAATCATAACACAGACAACCCCCCCAATACCGATCAGGAACCATCAGAAACAAACCCCAGACCAATGAGAACTATCAAACAACCAAGCCAAATCAGAACAGCAGCCCCAAAGCCCCCCGACCCAACTCCAAGTCAACACCCACACTCAGCAAGTTAATAAAGAAGAAGCGAAAGCTGTAAGCTCACATTACTCTAGAAGACAACCAAAGCCAAGAGACACCACACGACAAATGAATGATGATGAGACTTTCATCGAAACGTTGCCTTAAGATAACTTCCAATTCTACGCAGGAGAAAACCCGAATAACAAAGATCCACCATACAATGGCGAGAACCTTAAGAGGAACACAATCATAAATATATATAGGCCCAGAGTGCACATTCTGCACTGAAGACAGGTTTGCTACAAACGATATTAACGATACTTTTAAACAATGGAGCTACAATTTTAACAAGCAACTACAAACATGACCGTAGCGGTCAATAACCAGACGAGAGTGGAAGCCTGGGTATGACAACGAGCTCACAAATGTAAGTACCCGCTGTAGAGCTATAAAAAAACACTATATATAATATATATATAATATTAATATATATATATATATATATAATATAATATATATATAATATATATATATATACAAATATATATATATATAAATTTGTGCTGTTTAGCTTCCTTCGGGGATTATACCCACGGTCATGTGTAGTTCTGCTTAAAGTTTGTAGCTCATTGTAGTCTGTTAAAGTTGTAGCAAACTTTGTAACAAACTTTAAACAGAACTTACAATGACATGGGATAATACCCGAAAGGAAGAAAAACAGCCACAAATGTAAGTACCGCGAGAGCTAAAAAAACAAATATAATATATATATATATATATATATATATATATATATCATATATATATATATATATAATATGTGTGTGTGGTGTGTGTGTAGTGTGTGTGTGTGTGTGTGTGTTGTGTGTCACCTGTGCTATGTGTTTTTAAGCTTCCTGGTACTATACATGTGTGCTGTTCAGCTTCGCCTCAGGTAGTTATCCCACGTCATTGTAGTGCTGTTTAAAGTTGTAGCAACGTTTCAGCAGAATCTGCATCATGCCATCATCAGGCTTTCTGTTATGGATGTGGGTCTACAGCCTCTAGGTTTCAAATTCGAGGCTGGCCTATTCTGATTGGCTGGGAGCAGGTTCTGATGTTCACTGGAGTTAGAGTTTCATTGATTGTGTTCTGCGTTCTTCTGTCGTTTTGTGGCTTTGATTGGCTGGCAACAACTCTGTTCCCTGGTGTTGGAGGCTTTCAGTGCAGCTTGGCTTCGTGATGATAAGGACGGCTGCTATCCAATTCGGAAAGCCAGGTTTCCACCTGGGTGCCTGTTGGGGGGTGTTTGAGTTGGAGACAATCATGAGGAGTCTGTTTGGTGCTCAGGTGTGGTGCGCTGGTTTGTGCGTGTGGAGATCTTTACTATTTGAGAGTGCAGGCGCTTCCAAATGATGACAGTCTGGCTGGAACTCATCTCTTCTAATTCGATGCTTTCAGGTCTTTTTTCAATCTCTATGGCTTCTCTTGCATGATTCTGGGCTGGGTTTTCTATTGTTGCTAGCGGTTTTAGTGCAATTCGAAGTTGATGTTTGTGACCTGTGGTTCATGTGTGGACTAGTGAGGAGCGTAATGTTCCAGCTTTTTTACTGCATTTTTGTGTTCATACTAGGCAGGCACTTAATTCTTCTATTGCGTCTGTCCAATAATATGTGGCGGGCATGATGTACAGGGAACTTCATATATGCCTTGGTTTTCCAGGTCAAATTTTGCTCTTTGGGCGTTTCTAAGGATGGCTTGCTATTTTTTATTGTCGTTTTCAAGGCAGGTTTTTTTGTATAGAGTTTGTATGTATGTATATACATACAAACTCCATACAGAAGCCTGGATATGGCCCAGATGGAGATTCTGCTGAAACGTTGCCTACAACTTTAAAAGCACTACCAATGCACATGGGAATAATTACCCGAAGGAAGCTGAACAGACAACATGTAAGAAAAAAAAAAAAAAAAAAAAAAAAAAAAAAAAAAAAAAAACAAAAAAAAAAAAAAAAAAACTACCGCCGAAAACTTAAAAAAACTTTAAAAGCATTATATATATATGCTTTCTGAGGTTTTCGCAGGTATTTTGTATGTAATCTTGTTATTCGGCGTTTTCTTCCGCATAAAAATTGGAAGTTATCTAGGCCAAACATTTTGATGAAGTCTCATTCATCATCTTCAGGCTTGTTTCTTCGCTTCTGTGCTTACTCTGAGAAGAAGCACAGAGGCTTGAAGGAAACAAAAGCCTGAAGATGATAATGAGATTTTCATCGAAACATTGCTTTAGATACTTCCAATTTTACGCGGCGAGAAAACCCGGAATAAACCCAAAGATCCATATATAGATATAGATATAGATATTAGATGTAGATGTAGATGTAGATGGGAGCATGTAATGTAAGATGTAGGATTATAGATATTAGATATAGCATATAGATAAGATATAGATATAGATATAATATAGCATATAGATATATATATAGATATAGCATATAGATATAGATTAATGTGACTTTAGGACCAGCGGAAAGCGGTCAGTTTACAAATACCCCACAAAAAAACCTCAGATATAATATGTGTATGTATGTTTTTTTAAGTTTTCGCTGAGGTACTTACATGTATGCTGTTTCAGCTTTCTTTTGGGTATTATCCCAACGTCATTGTAGTTGTACTTTTAAAGTGTAGCAACATTTTGGCAGAATCTATCTGCCATCATCAGCGGCTTCTTATTGAGTCGTATGGGGTACAGCTATCACACCCAACTAGTTTTACAATTTGAGGCTAAGCCTACTGCTGAGCAGAATGGTTTTTTTCTTCATCCTGATTTGTTGGGAGTCTTGGTACGTGTGTTTATATTGGTCTTGGAGGTTTGTTTTGTTGATTGCGTGTTTCTTGGTTTCTTCTGTCTGTTTTGTGCTTTGATTGGCTGGCAACACTGTGTTCCTGTGTTGGAGGCTTGCAGTGCAGCTTGGACTTCGAGTTAAAAGGACAAGCTATTACTATTAGGAAGCTAGGTTTTCATCTGGGTGCCTGGTTGGGGTGTGTTTGAGGCTAGTAATCAGGGGGGAGTCTGTTTGTGCCCAGGTGTTTCGCCTGGCTTATGGTGTGCGAGATCTTTTCTATTTTGCAGAGTGCAGGCTTCCCAAATGATGACAGTCTGGTGGTTAATCATCTCTTCTATTCATCTTTTGAATGAAGACAAAACCTCAATACAGAAGCCTGATGATGCAGATGAAGATTCTAGCCGAAACGTTTGCTACAACTTTAAAAAGCACAACTACAATGACGTGGGATAATACCCGAAGGAAGCTGAAACAGTGCATACATTGTAAGTAACACTGCAAAAACTTTAAAAAAACATATATATATATAAAAACATAAAATATAATTATATGCTTATGTTATAAAACATATATATATATATATATATTATATATAATATATATATATATATAATATAATATATACTATAATATATATATATATATATGGAATGAATGAAGAGAGAGAGATGGAAAGCATCCTTTATTTTACTGTTGTCAAGCTTGAGCTTGAGAATATAAGAACATGGGAGATATAGAGTTACTATGGGCTAGAAGGGGAAACTGGCACAATTCTATTCTTCAACCTCATATATTTTTAAAATATCCTATTCCATCACTGATTGTTCTTAAAACCTTTAAACGACAGAGCCTTGACTCCCAGCTCCATTGGCGCCCTTATAAATTAAAAAAAAATGCAAGTTTCAATGCTGAACTTATTTTAAAAATGGCCACGAAGGCAATGGTGGGATTCAAAAACTTTTACCACCGGTTCAATGTGTGTGGCTCGGTGGGCACGCTTTGCATGCGTGCATGTGCCTTGCGTGCATGCATGTGCCTTGCGTGCATGCATGCACTTTGTGTGCGTGCATGCACTTTGCGTGTATCTGCATGTCAAACATGCACTTTGTGCAGGCACAGAGGCATTTGCACAGGCGCAAAGGCATTCCAACTCACCTCCTGCAACTCTTTCCAAGTGGGCAGATGGGCCCAACAGCAGAGCAGTGGAGAGAAACAGTTTGGTCTCCACTGCTCATTGCCACTACTCGCTCGACAGAACCAGTAGCATACCACCACTGCATGAAGGGCAGCGATTAGAAAAGAGGAAGCTTTCCTAAAACTATGCAGATTAGCAATAAACAAAATGGGGGTGTTTGCAGTGAGATGAAGTGTAGCAAAGGAAACAGATGACACTGCCAGTGCTGGCAAAAACATCACAAATTACTACTTTTGAGGCATTGCAGGAGAAGATGAGCAGGAGTTGTCTTCCCAGGGGGCACTGCCAACTTAACAAGTAGATGAGGTTATGGACAAATGGTCAATGGCCCATACTCAGGTTAGCACAAGGTGACTGTATGAATCAGCTTTAGAACCAAATGAAAATATATCTGAATCCAGGTTAGATTGATCCTGAGTCAAAGAGGCTTTCGATTTTAGCGTTGACTTAAGGGAACCTATTGATTGCTCCAAAACATTTCTACTATAGCCCTTTACAAAAAAAATAGTCTAAATATAAATAATAGGTGCTATATGGTCAAGGCTATTATGGCATGGAACTTCAGGCTTTACAATCCCCTGTGTCTAAAGGGATTATTTATCATAAGCACTGTTGGTAAAGGCTGATAGCAGAAAATATACTTTCCTGGGTATATTGCTCATGTAGAACAGCATCCAAAACATCAATCATAAATTAAATTCTCAAAGCATGACTCATATTCATATCACGATCAGTTTTAAAAGGCTAGATCAGCAGCTCCCAACCTTTTAGTCACCAGGAACCGGTTCCACAGAGAGATGTTTTTCCATGGATCAGAGGCTGCATGGTTTCTCATGCTGCCTGCATCCCATAGATGGGTCTACACTTGTTTGTACAGTCTGGTTTCTGGCATGCTGCAGCCCAGTGTCCCTCCATGGACCAGGGTTTGGGGACCCCTGGGCTAGATATCAGGATAACTTGCTGACTCTTCCAGGCTGCCACATGATAGGATGAATTTTTCTTTACTAGAGATCTTCAACAAGAATCTGCATAGTCATCTGTCAGAGCTGTTTTAGGATATCCTGCACGAAGTTGAATTTGACCTGTCGATGAGGTAGATGACTTCTATGTACCTTACAACTCTGTTTGTATGAAGAAACACTCCTGCTTTCATAATAGCTTTTGAGTTCAGGTAGTCTTGCTATTATTGTCCAAAGAGGGATAATGCAGATCTTATCTGTATATAATACAGAATCTTTGTTGTTGCCACAATCATCAGTAGTTGTACCAAAAATTGGATGCATTACTCTGGAAGACTAACAGAATGCTTCATGTTTCTTTAAAATGGGACTTTACCCATTTTTTCACTTCAAATCCATCTTCGTATCCACAAGGAAACCTCTTGCCAATGTTTATTCTCCAAACTGAAAACCTCATTGTTGCACATAAAAAGCTTCATATACCCGATTACCTCATTTGATTCTTTTTTCTGAAAGACCCACTACTGCACATACACAACGTATGTCCAACAAAAATTTCCTTTCTTTGTTTTTCTTTTCCTTTTCCTATATATCTTTATTGTCGTTCCAATTTTTAAACTTTGTGTCATAATGGTGAATGCTGATGTGCCAAAGACCTGGTTTTAAAACAATAAAATCTTTTGTGTGGAGTGGGATTGATTCCTAAGAGAACTAACACAGTCTTTCATAAGAGATGCAGGAACATTTATACGTTGTTTTCTATATTTGTAATGGTAGACCTAAATATCAAGTTGTTAATGGCTTCCATGTAAGCTATCCATGTGTTTATGATTCATCTTAGTTCTATCAGAAGTACTCCCCAAAATATGATGAAGTTCCATTACCTCATTTCTACATACTAACTTCTTGAAATGTGTAAGGAGTAAATTCATGAATTACCCCTCACTTTTACATTTGGATAAAAAGACTGTTTTGTTTTCATGGATTAGAATAGAACTTATTTTGTTCAGGCTGATCATTCAGTAACCTCCGATTAGTTTGTTGTTCAGTCAAATAATCTTGTGGTTATAGTCTTAAAGCTTTGTCTTCTAAATCATGTTTATACATTTGAACTGAGACTGAAGGCAACTGCTTCAGAAAGTATTTAGAAAGTATGTGTGTCCGTTTATTGTCAGAGGAACTGAGGCGTGACAAGCACCTTACTGGATTACGTCAGTGACAAGCCATGTGCATTAGTGGTTTTGTGAAGAATATTTCCCAGCGACAAAAAACACATTGCTCACCTGAATAGCCTCTTATTTTGCTATATTGCTTTGCATTCTGAACTTAGGGCAAGGGTGGGCTGCTGGGGGTTCACAGGGTTTTAGGAGAGCCCCTAGCTAAGTTTCTGTGCAGTTCAAAGAAACCCCAAATCCCACTCCTGGCTGGTCCCTCCCACCCCACACCCCTCCCAAGAGTCCCCATACAGCCCATTTTGGATGCAGGTAAGTGCAGGATGCATGTGGAGGCTCAGGGAAGGTGAAAAATGGGCCTACCAGAAATTCGTGAAAGCCAGAAATGGGCCCGTTTCTGGCTTCCAGAGAGCCTAGTCAGCCTCCTGCACCATGGTGGTGGGGCATTTTTGCCCTCCCGGAGACTCAAGAAAAGCCTCTGGAGCCTGGGAGAGCAAAAATGCCCCACCACCATCATGGTGCAGAAGGCCGACTAGGCCATGGCCATGCCTACTAGGTCACCATGGCCACATCCACCCAGCAACCAGGCAGCAACTAACCCTTTGCTAAATTTTTTGAAGCTCACCCCTCCCTTAGGGAAGTAATATCTGAGGAAGGAAGACTTGGCACTAATTCTGAAACAGAAGTCTAAGGTCTTTTTAATTAGTTTAGCCACTCAGTCTATTCCAAAGAAATCCTCATGAATTTTTATTCATGAGGATTTCTTATTCAATTCTATATTCAATTCGATATTCAATTCTAATACTAATTGAATAGCCACTAAACCAACTTATGCAAAATACTTGGTTTGTTTATTAAAGATGAATGGTGTCTCAGTCCCAATAGCTACATAATGATCATGGGCCATCAAGAGCCTGAGACATATAGAATACAGATAAATATCCAACTCTGGAGAAAGAGGTGGGGAATTAATCACAGAGATTTATAGCACCATCTAGTATCATCTCATTATTGTTATGCTGAGCTATAACAGTTACACAGCTAGTTTTTAGGCGCAACAATGGTTAGATGCTGCTAGAAGATATTATAAATCACTAGTATGGAAATGGCCTCCCTGAGACTTAGCCCATTTACTGCACATTTTTAAAATGAGCCAACTCTTCAGAGAAGAAGAAGAAAAATCAGGATACAGTGCCTGTGGCTTATAGAAACTTTAATTACAAATTAGCCAAAAGTGGCTTCTAGGATATAAAAAAGTGCTTTTAGCCCTGCTGGGGTTTTCTTTCTTTCTTTCTTCAAGGAACATTGTCAAAATATTTTTGTGGTTTGTTTTTAAACAGAATGAATTATATTTACAGACAAACAATCCCTCCCAAAGCATTGGGAATGAACAGAACCTGATGGACTGTTCTATATAATTAGNAGGTAAACTAGTTAGTCATTCTATTGTTTTCTTTCCCCTGATTGCCAGCCTGGTTGTACAACATAAAAATTAACTATTTTCTTTTAACTCCCTCCCTCTCTCTCCCATTATCTTCAATACCTCACAATGGTTCCATCTGACTTCAATCTAATGGAGGTCTAATGTGTTCTAATCACAAATAGGTTCATGCTTCATCTTCAAAACTATTTTCAAAACTGCACAATTTTATGGAATGCATAAAAATGAAATTTCATTTAACAAATATTTCATTGACCCTGAAAAAATCTCTAGTACATAATATTGAGCTAGCAGACCATACCCAAAGGTGCCTTTTCAAGAGGCAACTGGACTTTCTCGTTTTTCTCTGAAGACATTTCGCATCTCATCCAAAAAGTTTCTTCAGGACCCATTCAGACAAGATTCAGCATTCCATCTGCATTTAAAAGACAAAGTTCACTCTTTTGAAGACAGCAAAATCCACATTTTGAACAGAGAGGATCGCTGATTTGAATGAGGTGTCAAAGAGGCCATCTGTGTCAAAACTGAATAGTTCTCTCTCAACGAAGGGGTAGGAGTATGACATCATCTACTGTATCTCTAGTCTAGTACACAGTCCTTTCAGCATTTCCAAGAAGGCTCCACACCCTTTCGCAATAGGTGACCCTGGGGATATAGATAAACCTCCAAGTGGCTTCAAGGACTCTTTAAAAGATGCAAATGACCAGCTGTCTGCAAGGAATATAAATCATTCCATTCCCCACCATCCAGTCAGAGCTGAAGAAACTTCTTGGATGAGAAGCAAAATGTCTTCAAAGAAAAACCATGGGATAACTGTGACCTGGACAACTGGGAATCTCCATAGACATTTAGCAGACCATACATAAATACAAACTACATATTTTGTGGAACCTTGACTGTATATAGAAAGTCTACAAATACTTTCATTTATTGTCATGGAAGTTTACAAGGTTGCTTGTGATCCACAGGTCTATAATCAATAAAACTATGATTGAAGCAGCCACAGAATTGAGAAGGTAAAGACCACTGTGGTATATTGGTTACATTCAGATTGGAGAAGCCAGGTTCACATCCTCTCCTGCATAGTAATCCGTGGATATTTAGAATAAATCTCTATTTCTGATTATGGTGAGGACATAATCGAGGCAAGCAAAGGCATCTTGCATAAACTACAGTGATAAAAGCATGACAAAATGTGTTACAACATAAACTCCAGCTTTTCTTACTGGTGTCCCAGTGTCACAAACATACCCATAAGTCATGTGATTTGTGTTGTTATGTCAGGATCCATTTATTCTATCCCCCAACCTGGTTGCTTAGGTGGGAATTGCTTGCTGCTTTTTTAAAAATATGTATCATTAGTAACTCCTGTTAGGAATGTAAGTCACCTAACAGCTATTTGGGTTG
This sequence comes from Laticauda laticaudata, assembly GCA_004320025.1. Lineage (NCBI taxonomy): Eukaryota > Metazoa > Chordata > Lepidosauria > Squamata > Elapidae > Laticauda > Laticauda laticaudata. The sequence continues at coordinate 53,334 of BHFT01015983.1, read as the reverse complement.
GAAATATATAAACCAGGATAGACATTTTAATACGTAGGACATTTTTAATAAAGCTGTCTCTTTCAAGCAGAATCCAAAACTGGAATTGGGTGTGGTTCTTCAAACAGCATAATAAGATGGAGCCAGAAACCTGGGTTGTCTTAGTCTTAGTCTCAGAAGAGAGTTGTCTCAGTGAGTTCTTGTTTCCTTCTGTTGGAGAGTATTGCAGTCTTTCCTAATTGATGATTTTCTTGCGATTTGATGTAAGTTCTGATAGTGAACTGTTTTTGGACACTATGACTTTGTTGTTGGATTTATCCTGGACTGAAAACTGACTGATTTAATCTGTGATAACTTTGGACTGCCTATTTTGAACTTTGCTTACTAACTCTTCTGGAAGTAAAAAACCTACATTGACTGACAGTGTTTCTTATTGCTGTGTGTGTGTATTATTCAAAACACTTCTCTCAATATGTCTCTCTGTATTCGCTAATTCTCCTAACAGGGAATTACTCAACAACTCAAAACAAAAACAAAAAAATTACCCATAACAATAAGGAAACTCAATTTAAAAAGAGATCACTATGGGAAAAACCAACTAGCTATGTAGCAAACTTTAAAAACCAATATAACATCTTATGCTGACAGATAAAGGCAGAATGCACAAATTACCACTGCAAGCAAGAGGAAAACCTCCTACATACAAAATCCATCCACACCTTCTACAATTTTGTAAACACCAAACTTAAAGACTCAAGAGCTATTCCACCCCTAAAAGGACAAACAATGAAGCAATTAAGGCAATTCTTCAACACATTCTTTCAGTTAGTCTTGCTAGCAAAAGTCAATAGCTTCAGCTCATCTTTACAACTAGTGGTAATGACCACTGATTACTACATAATTGACTTTACAGAGCATAATGTAGAAAAAGGACTACGTAATGCTAAACTACACATTTCCTGTCTATCGGTCCTGGTGGGTTATCGTGCATACTTCTTTAAAAAGTTCTCCCTTGCCACAGCGGAACCCTAAGCATTATATATGAGATATTCATTCAGAACCAGCTCTCTTACCAAACTTAGCTAGAATCATCTTTAGCTTCAAAAAAGGTGACCCCAGCCTGGTTTGAAAATTACAAGACTAATCTCACTGTGTTGTGTCACGTGCAAAGTCATGGAATCAGTCATTAACCAATTCATCACCACCACTTAGTGTCAAACAACCTATCTCCAAAAAACATTTAGTTTCAGGAAAAAATTGTCCTGCAATCTTCAACTCCTACACTGCAAAAACATAGAGACTACTCTACTTGACCAGGGTAAAGCGTATAGACACAATTTACATAGATTTGCAAAGCTTTGATTCAGTGGTACATGCATTCGTTAAAGCTAAACTCTTATGGGCATTTCTGGATCCCTTCATAAGTGGATTACTGCATTCCCTGTCAAACAAGCAACAAATCATAAAAATAGGGAGCGCTATATCAAACCGTGCTCCAGTTTAAACAGTGGTGTCCTCAAGGAGCGTTCTAGGACGCCACACTCTTTACTACTCTATATAAATGACTTTGTGATCACTTATAAGAACTGCATCCTCTTGTGGTGATGACATATAAACATTCAACACCACCAACAATTGCTACAGTCTTCAAAGCAACCTTGATTCTGTGTCTGAATGGTTAAACAATTGGCAACTGTCAAATCTCAACCAACAAATTTCGTGTCCTACACATCGGTAAAAAAAAAAATCAGTACACCAATGCAAATAGTGGATATGATCATTGATGATCCTCACTCTGTCCAGAACCTTGGAGTTCTCATATCAAATGACCTAAGCACAGAGCTCACTGTAACAGCATTGCCAAAAGGCATTAAGAGTTGTAAATCCAATCTTACAAAACTTCTCCTCTGGAAATATCGATTTGCTACTAGAGCATGCAAAACTTTTGCTAGACCATTACTCAAATACAGCTCATCAGTCTGGAATCCACACTGCATATTGGACATTAATACAACTCGCAGCGAGTCCAGAAGTATTTCATGAGAAGAATACAGACATTCCTCTACATACGCAACAGAATACCTATATCACCAGGCTTGAGAGATTTTGGGCTTGGACAATCTTGAACTACACTGCCTATGGTTAGACTTAAGCGTAGCACACAAAATTATATGCTACAATGTCTTTACAGTACATGACTACTTCAGCTTCAACCACAACAATACAAGAGCATACACAGATACAAAACTCATGTAAACCGCTTCAAACTCGATGGCAGAGTATGGCTTCAGCAACAGAGTGGTAATGTCTTGAATGTACTACCGACTCTGTTGTTACTCTCTAACCCCACTCTTTAACCTCAAACTATCACGATTGATCTCACCCCCATTCCTAAGAGGTCTGTAAGGGGCATGCATAAGTGCACCATCATGCCTACCATCCCTGTCCTATTGTCCCCATTTATTTGTATCTATTCCCTGTATTCTTACTCATGTTTATACTTATACCTATTATCTTGTAAGCGATTGACAAATAATTAAAAAAAAGCTCCCAACTTGATGCTTGATTCTGAAAGAGCTGGAGTGAGAACTGACAAGTCGGGTGGTAATTCTATGAGTTGAAACTCAACAAAACTGTGGGGTAACAGACTGGAGAAGTGGCCTTAAAATAAAAATACAGTGTAAATATAATGTCCATGCATATAAACAGTTGGGGTTTTTTTTAATGGAATCTGTTTGTTCAGAATTCATCTAGAGGATTATTTCTCAGCAGAAATAAAATGCATGCATTTGTTTGTAGCACTAACAATCAAAAACCCAAGAAGAAGAACAATTTAATTGTAATGACACCCTTGCTATTTTTCATGTTCAATGGCTGTGTGGTCAGGCATCGTTTTTTTACTCTGTGTTGTTGTCTAACTAACACAGATTCCACAGCTAACTAATGGCTTGTATAGCTTCCATGACTAAATAGTTTCCATATGTTCTATCTCTCCCACAGTGTCTTGGAAGAAGCTGGACTCCAGTGCTCCAGGTCGATGTATTTCCTGGGCCCCTAAATGTTTAATGATAGCCCAATAGTTAGAGCTAAATAACAAATATTAGCTTCTAGTGAAGGAAAATACTGTCCAAGATTGTTAATCTCATCATCAAAAAAAATATTGGCAGCGACATTGCCTGTAATTAAAATGGAAGACAAATCATTTTCTATATTAAATAGCCAAATTTAATGAATTATACAGCTAATTACTCTGTACAGAATATACATAATACAGAGACCCTCTCTGAGTAAGATGCACAGTTAAGAAGTGTGCGTGTGTGTGTGTGTGTGTGTGTGTGTTTACATTCAGTGAGCAAAAAATAGATTTGAATCAAACCTATCTAATTCATTCCTTTTATAGGGATTAATTATATATAATGTAAGGAGAGAAGAAAAGTCCTGCCCAATCAGACCAAGAGCTCTATGTCACACAGTGGCCATAGTGGATGCAATCAAATAAGTACAGGTATTAGGCTACCAAGTTTGAGCTGGAAAACTCTGGGTGCCACTAGATGGCAGCAAGTACATGCAGAAAACTCTAATTGCTACCATCTAATGGTCTTCTGGGGTTTTGCAACCTAGATGTAGTAAAACTGCAAAGATGAATACTAGCACACCTCCACTCTTACTGTCTAACAGCTAATATGTTATATTAGATACATAGACATATTAAGTATGATTCAGAAGGAGTAGAGCTCTCAGGATCAGTATTCACTGATAATCTGATCCACCGAGGAAATGGCTGCTTTAATATGATGAAGAGAGGTGTTAGAGTTGTGCTATGTTCCTTCTTGTTTCAAACGCTCTACTATCACCCCAGTGCTAAAGAAGCCTCATCAGGGAATTGAATGACTACAGACCAGTTGCTTTAACATCTGTAGTTATGAAAACCTTTGAAAGGCTAGTGCTGTCCCACCTAAAAACCATCACAGATCTGCTGTTAGATCCCATGCAGTTTACATACCAAGCAAATAGATTGACAGATGATACTGTTAATATGGCTCTGCACTACATCCTACAACACCTTGAATCTCCAAATACCTACACAAGGGTCCTCTTTGTAGACTTCAGTTCAGCATTCAATACCATCATTCCAGACATTCTTCTAACCAAACTAATCCAACTAGCGATACCTGAACACATTTTTAAATAGATCATAAGCTTCCTAACAGACAGGAAGCAGCAGGTGAAGCTAAGCAGAATCACATCTGATACCTGTATAATNGGATACCTAACATCAAAAACGTCATCAAAAAAGCACAACAAAGAATGTTCTTTCTGCGCCAACTCAGAAAGCTCAAATTGTCCAAGTAGCTGCTGATACAGTTCTACAGAGGAATTATTGAGTCTATCATCTGCACCTTTATAACTGTCTGGTTTGGTTCTGCAATCCAACAGACAGACACAGACTTCATAAGATAATTAGGACCACAGAAAAAACAATTGCTACCAGGTGTGGGATTCTACCAGTTCCATCTGCTTCTAAAGAACCGCTTGTTAACTTTGTAAGTAGTTCGGAGAAACAGTCATTAGAAGCAATCTCCTTTTGTTTTTTTCCACTCTTATTATATTCTTGGCAGATAGCCTAGACTTAGTGTCTACATAGCTTTGGGGGCTTGGCTTTCTTAAAGGGGAAGGATTGTTTTAAGATTTTTACACTGCTGTTGGGAGGAAATACTTCCCAGGACAATCAGCACTTTTTTGAAGAAATAATTGAATAATGAAGCAAAGCTTTTAGTACAGAGAACCAGGATGAGTGATCAGTTTAAGCTAAGAAAAAAATAATGAGTCTACTTTTGGAATAGAACAACAATAACACTTGTTAATGTCAGTGGTGGGATTCAATTTTTTTTATTACCGGTTCTGTGGCCATGACAGTGGCAGTGACTGTGGCAGGGAAGGATATTGTAAAATCTCCAGTCAGAGGTGGTATTTGCTGGTTCTCTGAATTACTCAAAATTTCTGCTACCGGTTTTCCAGAACCAATTAGAACCCGCTGAATACCACCTCTGGTTAATTTCCATACCATTTTCATGAAAACTTAGTATCATCATCGATTTTAAACTTCAGATACTGGATGCCTACATGTTAAGAGGCAATCTTTCACAGAGATCTGACTTTCTATGTCAAATTTCTGAAGTCCAGCATCACAGATTTTTCTGCAACTTTCAAAACAAACTACTAAATTGAAACATAATGGAAGTAAAATAATGATTTATCTAGACATTCAGAAGTTTTAAGCATGAGAAAGGGCTTTGATTGCTCAATATATCAAGTGGAATAAGATATAATATATATATTCTTTTGCATTTCCCTAGGACAAAAGAAAGATTTACAATCTTATCTGCTGTGGTGGAATTTAAAACGCTCTGCACTTACCAGATGAGTAACAAGCTTGCTTTTCTCTTCTTTTTTGTCTTTCAACAGTTAATACTATTCTATGAATAAAAACCTTCTCTGACTTTTGTACATAGCAGCAGAGAAGAATGGTAGATGCAAGAACTAAGCCAAACTATAGGTCTGAAAATGGTATTATTATTTTGAAGTTTAGTTTTAACATTTTTTCTCTTATGCTGATAACTCCCCAGATGAATTATCTGAATATTAAGCAAATTGGAATAGTTACACTAAGAAAAAGAATCAGTATTATTTTATTTGCATTAACCAGAACTATTGTATATCAATATCTCTGGCAGGATCCCTACCTCCTGGAGCTTAGCAATTATTGTTCCAGTTTTAAAATGAGAAAATAGGGACAACTCAGCCGACTATTGCCCCATAAGCCTGCTCTCCCTCATTGGAAAACTGTATGCTAAATATCTCCAATGTAGACTCCTCACTTGGGTTGAGTAGTCTAATATTATTGGTGCTGAACAGATTGGATTTAAAGTGGGCTGTGCCACACTGGACCACTGCTTTGTCTTAGTGCACCTGGTCGATAAATATACCACCATACCAGGTGGCAAACTTTTTATTGCTTTTATAGATCTAAAGTCAGCGTTTGACTCAGTCCCTAGAGGACTGTTGTGGTCAAAACTGCTCAAAAGTTCTATTGATAGATGTCTTCTGTTCCTAATTAGATCCTTGTACAACCAGACCTCTAGTCAGGTCATGTGTGGTTTGCAGGGAGAACTTTCAAATCCTATCCTGATTAAGAACAGACTAAGGCAGGGTTGTGTTCTGGCTCCTCTTTTATTTAATTTATTCTTATCTGACTTGACCTTTCACTGAACGTATTGAGTCCCACGCCCCAAAGCTGTCAACTACGAAGATCCCACTTTTCATTGATGCTGATGATACGGCCCTCCTGTCATTGTCAAGGCCAGGTGTGAAAAGATTACTTTCTGCATTTGGGTCTTACTGTGCTGAGAACCACTTGACCATTAATTATGACAAATCCAAAGTATTGGTGTTCTCTAGAGCCCGGAAAGTGTATAACTGGGCTATCAATGGTAATGCTGTTAAGCAGGTTTTCCATTTTAAGTATTTAGGTATTCAATTTCAGAACACCAGTGCTTGGACTAGACATCGAACCCAGGTGCTGAATTCGGCCTCCTGTAGTCACCAGCAGATTTTAAGATTTTTTTTATACCCAAGGAGACCATTTTATTCCTTCTGCTCTGCGTAGCAGTTTATTCCTTCTGCTCTGTGCAAAACTTTGGCTCAAACTCTTTACGGAATTCCCATATGGATACGGGGCTTCAAGGATTGTTTTGAAAGAACCCAGGCTGTCTTTCTTAGAAAACTTCTGGGTCTTCGTCCTTCGGTTGTTTTTGCTCCAATGTATCTGGAACTTGGTACAGCTGTCCTGCCCTACATAAGAGGTACTACAGACAAAATCAGTGAGATACTACACAAGCATCACATCAAGACTGCGTTCAAGACAGACAGAAAAATAGCAGCCATCCGAAGAAACCCAAAGATAAAATTGACCTGGAAAACCAAAGCATATATGAAGTCCCCTTTGCATCATACCCTGCCACATACAATGGACAGATCAACAGAAGAATAAGTATCCACCTAGATGAACACAAAAATGCAGTAAAAAAGCTGGAACACACTTCCTCACTAGTCCAACACATGAAAAGTTCATGGACTCCCCCAGATACCTCCAGCTCAAACACACCCCAAAACAGGCCACCCAAAATAAAACCTAGCTTCCTAATAAATGATACCCTTCTGTTTAACTCGAACCAAGCCACACTAAAAGCTTCAAAAATATAGGAAACACAAAAAGTTGTTCCCAGCCAATCAAGACAAAAAAAACAGCTACAAAACAGACAGAAAGATATGTAGAAACACCCAATGAAGCAGAAAACAGCAAACCCCAAGACCCAATTAACCACAGACCAAGACTCCAACCACATCAGGAATGAAGAAAAAAACCATTCTGGCACAGCATAGGCTTGCTGTGTTCTATATGTAAATTGGCGTTACTCCAAAAGTATGCAAAATCTGATTGGTTAAACTAATGTAAGCATTGGATTGTTCACTAGGAACGCAATCCAAATCAAACTGAAAAAAGTTGGCAAAAATCAAAACAGCTGCATTGGCCTTGCGAATGGGTGGAGGTAGCCTGAATAAAAAGGCTGCCGCGGTTTCAGCCAAGGCGTTCCATTCCACTGGACTAGTTTAGAATAAAGACTTTGTTTGTGGAAACCCGCAGTCTACCATCGTGTGTGTCCGACACAAAAAACTGGGCGACGAGGGATGGGATCGTCTTGAACGCGAAAACCTGCACACAGTTGAGAAAAAAAAAAGACGGCGACGAAAAGCTGGAAACAACGCACCGCCGCCCCTTCAATCCCAACGAAGAAGATTGGATTCCTATGCAGACTTGTTTCCAAATGATTTAGAGAGTTAAAGAGATGGAGAGGCATCTCAGAGCAGGCATAAAGAGGGCTGTGTTCTTAAACACACTGCGGATGTCGTTTTTCAGATTGGCAAAGGCCTCTGGCACAAGGCCCTGAAAGATGTAAAACAACTAACGTTGGCCAGAAACTACACCGATCATAAGCCCTACGGCCCCGGTGGTGTTTGAATTTATAAGCGACACGAATTTTACTGCAGACGGACCAGAAGAAGGAGAGACCGTCGCGATTTCATTGCTGCCCTATAGACAAATAGGGGGTAAGTGCGATTATCTAATTGAAATGCTGAGGGGACGCATAGTTTTGGGTTTCAGAGACTCGACTGCACAGAGTAAATTACTAACAAAGACCCAACATCACCAGTAACTGAAGCCATCGCGGAAGCCACAGCCGCTGAAGCCGTGAAAGAAAATCGGCTGTCCACTAGGGAGACACGACAAGCAAAGAAACAAGCCCAACGCAAAGACAAAAAACAGCCTACCACCACCTACCCTACGAAGAGTATGGCGAAACCACTCCAGAGTCGAGCGAAGAAGAACGACGAGGTCCACATCGTTTTATTCGCAGGACAGAAGAGCGTGAGAGTTTGGCGCGAATGCGTGCTGCGGAGAAAACCATCCCCGAGCCGAATACAGTTTCTCGATGCCATCATGTAGACATTTGCGAAAACGAGGGCATTTGAAGTCTGGGCAGGAATAAAAAAGCTACAGCCCACAAGATGCAGAATTGCCCAACAAAACTGAGCCAAAACGAACTGAAGAAAAGTGGCAACAAGAGAAAGAGGAGGCCAATACACACCAAGACTGTCACTTATAGAGAAGCGCTCAGGACGGAAAGCGGGAAGAAAGGTTAAAGTATGGTTAATTAGAGGAAAGCCTTGCAAAATGGAGTGAAACTCGGGATTTTCGCTTCTTGGTATACTTGGGACAACCAATAAAACAACTAGTTCTCAGGTATCAAATCCAAGGAGCTTCAGAAGCCACAATAACCCTCAAAGACTAACAGAGGAAACCAAATCCCTGTAGTCGGCTGGGAGCATTTCCAGAGTTGCATGACAACAGTAATGATTAAAGTGTTCCGCGACCAAGTCGACCGAGACAGCCAGCTCTGGGTTCGGTGTTTCGCACCATTGGGCATCGGGATGACTGGAATAGACCAAGTAACTTACCAAACCGGCTGGAAAAGACCTCATCCAGGAATTCCACAACGTGTTTGACGAGACATTTTGGGCAAGTATCGGGGAAATCCTATCTCCTTTAGATCTAATCCCCAAAATACACACCGCGGCGGAGACTAAAGGCCCAGGTGAGTTCCTCTGTTTGCACTAAAGGCCAAAGATAGAGGAACCAGCTTAGACAAATTAATAGCCCAAGGGGTATTAGAACCTGTGGACCATGCCAAATGGGAAAATGGCCTATAGCCACACTATTAAACCAGAACGGGTCCATTTAGAATCTGTGGTGAACTATTAAGGCTACCCCGCTGAACACGCATTGCAACAGAGCGGCATACCCGGTGCCAAGTAGATCCCAAGCATTTACTACAACTCCCTGGAAAAGGAAAAATTTTTGCTAAACTCGACCTAAGCGCAAGCTTATCAACCAGCTCGCCAGTGGAGCGCCCAGAGACAGCTGAAGCACAGACTATAGTTACCCATAAAGGCGCTTTTAAGTGTAACAGACTCCAATTTGGAAGGAGTGTAGCACCGGGAAGTATTCCAGAGTCCTATGGAGCTCCTCCTAGAATGGCATACAAGGAGTCGTAACCAATATTTTGATGAATCGTCGCTTATCAGCCAAGAGATAATTCCTTAGAAGACTTGGTCTTACATTATTAGAGATTCTGGCGCTCAATTAAAAAAATAAAAGTGTTCCCTAAAGAAGAAATAGCGTCGAGTTCCTGGCTATTTAATAGACGGAGAGGGGTATACACCCATGCAGAACAAAAAAAATTAAAGATATAAAGGAAGCGCCAGAAAACCAAGAAACAAAACCGAACTTTCAAAAGCATGTTCTTGGATCTGAATAAATTTTATAATGTATTCCTACCAAAATAAAGCCACAATAGCACAACCATTTAACACCCGGTCTATTGGACAAGAAAGCAATTTGGACTTGGGGCTATAAGAGAAGAATTCTTCCAAAAAATTAAAAATTTGCTAAGCATCAACTAAAACTTTCTCATTCAATTTAGCAAACACACCTGCCATTGGGGTAACCTTGCAACGCTTCGCCATTCGGATTGGTGCCATCCTGAGCCACCAACTGCCCTGATGGCAGAGAGGGCCTTGTCGCATATTACTGCAAGGACCATGGTCCTAAGGAAACCGAAGTGAAATACAGTCAACTCGACAGAAGAAGCTCTTGCAGATTTGTTGCTGGAGTGAAACGTTTCACTGAGTTACCTCTACAGGCGGACTTTTTCAAAATTATAACAAGACCCACAAACCAGCTATTGGGAATTTTGGCGGGAAAACAAACCAACGCCAAATATTCCTTTCTCCGATAAATGACTTAGATGCGTCAAGAGTTCACATAGCAGCCTAATTCCCTAACACTCTGACATATCGACCAGGAAACACATTTTCCCATGCGGACGCTTTGAGCAGAGCACCCTTACCAGCAATCGTCGGAAGACCCGGCACCAGCCGTGACAGCAATATACAAAATAGAGACGTTGCATACCAATCTACCATATCAGCTTATGATGTCGCCAAGAAGCCACCCGCGAAGACTCATTGACCGCCCGCGTTCTTAAGTTGGGTAGGTAAAGGCTGGCCGAAACCAAAAACCTGAAAACTTTCAAGCTTTCGGATCAGAACAGACTAGAACTTTCTATTCAAAAGGGAAGGTGGGGGGGGGGTTTACTGTGGGGTGTCGGTAAGTCATTCCTAAAGAACTACAACCCAAGGTAACTTAGAATGGTTACACGAAGGCACCCGGGGATTTAAAAATGAAAAGCCTTGCTAGAAGTTTATGTTCCATGGCCAGGTATTGATAGGACATAGGAATATTGGGTAAGCTGGCAACAGATGCCAAGAAATTAGACCGTGCTCCGCCTAAAGCCCATTAGCAGACTGGGAAACCACCTGCGAGGCCCTTGGTCATAGAATCCACATTGACTTCGTGGTCCTACCAAGGGGCATACATTCCTGATTGGTCAATGTGATGCCTATCTAATGTGGCTAGAAGTAAAAAATTCAATGCATAACGACAAACAGAAACTGTAAATTAAACAACTAGACAACCTTTTTGCCACCCATGGTCCGTACCAAGACATGCCTCTGTAATCAGATAATGGGCCCACAGCTAACCAGCCTACAATTCGAGCAATACCTAGCCTCCCTAGGTATAAGGACATGCCCTCACCACGCCGGCTCACCCGGCTGCAAACGAGGGCTGAGAGAATGGTCCGGGTTACCAAAGAGGGGTTAGAAAGAATCGACACCGGAGATGGTCCAAACAGAAAAATAACCCGAGTTGCTCAATGCACTCCAAACACATAACGCCCAGTAACCAACGACCACAACAAATCCCCAGTAGAATTACTCATGGGAGGAAAATTAAGATCACAACCTTGATAGGTTGCACCCCAAATTTTACGCAAGAAACCCTGCCCGATCTCTACACAAACGATTTAGACAATTTTTGAAATAGGCGATTTGGTTTACGCTAAAAACTTCAACACGGGAACAGCCTGTATGCCTCAGTACAATCAACGCAAATAACAGGCCCCAAATCCTAACCGGTTAAGCAATCTGACGACGGCAGGAATGGAAGCAGCACATACGAGACCAGCTCCGTTCCTGAAACATAGAATGAAATACAGACATAACTAACCTACGCTGAAAACCGAATGAACGGCAAAACCAAGGTGTGGGGGGGAGAAGGGCCGAGAAAAATACCAATAAAGAAACCGTTACAAAAACAAAAACGAAGAAGTTTTAACAAACAAAAAGAGCAAATGAAAAACTCACTGTTTGAAGAGACTTGCGCGAAGAGCCCATCGGAAGGGGGACAGCGCAGGCCCAGCTTGACCTGGCCCGGAGGAAACAGGAGGGCAGCGGAAAATCGCAGCCTAAAGAAATCAGGGCGGCAGTAAATGGCTGACTCACCCTTCCAGATGGTTCCAGGAAGGACGGACGACACAGGCAGCTCCATCCGAACCGGTTTGAAAGTCTCCGCCAAAAATGAACTGCGCAAGTCAGATCGAGTCGGAGAAGCCCGCCTACCTGCGCGAAACTACATCACCAACATAGGACTGAAACTCAGGAGGAGGGGTGGTTCTATATGTAAATTGGGTTAACTCAAATATGCAAACCGTGGTTGTTAATCTAATGTAAGCATTGGACTTTGGTTCACTAGGAACCATCCAAATCAACTGAAAAAGGCGGTCAAAAATCAACAGCTGCCATTGGGCTGCAGGCCGGGCAGGCTAGCCAATAAAAGGCTGCCGCGTTTCACCCAAGGTCCGTTCGCGTTCACTGCTAGTTAGAATAAAGACTTTGTTGTTGGACCCGTACTAACTCGTGTTTGTCCGAACAAACACGCACCAAATTTAAAACGCAGAAAACATCTGGGAAAGTCTGACCTCATAGAAGAACACATATACCAAGAAGCCGAGATTCTGCCGAAACATTGCTACAACTTTAAAAGCACAACTATAATGACGTGGAAAAATACCTGAACAAAGCTGAATACCAGATAGATAGACAGACAGACAGACAGACAGACAAACAGACAGACAGACAGACAGACAGACAGACAGACAGATAGATAGATATAACTTATTTACATTTATTTACATGTCACCCTTATTTTCAAAATGTTACCGGGTCATCAGCTATCACCTTTTCTTTAGCCAGTTGTACCAAATATCCCATGTTTTGTAATATTCACTATCTTGATTATCTTTTAGCAGTTTTGTTAGTCTATCTATCTCAGCACATTCATGTATTTTATTTATCATATTTTCTGAAGGAGTCATAGCCACTTTCCAATTTTGAGCAAAACTTATTCTAGCTGCACTTATAATATACAAGATCAAGTACTAGTGCTTTTCCATATTTGGTTCTAACATGCCTGGTAAAAAAAATTCCAGTTTGAATTTTACTTTCTGTCTTGTTATGTTTATGTTTATTTGTTAATCCAAATTCTATTTTTTTGCCAAAATTTTCATCCATCAGGGCACGTCCATCACATGTGGAAATAAGTTCCCTGATTGTAATTACATTTCCAACAATTGGGTGTCATGTTAGGGAACATTTTGGCTAACCTCGCTGGCGGTAAGTGACAGGATGAAACATCTCATATAAATTCCCTTTATAAGAGACCAATATTGTTAACCTATAGCTTGTCTGCCAAAGATATTCCCACTTGTCTAAGTTAATATTGTGGCCCACATTTTTGCCCAAGTTATCATGCATTCTTTGACAGTTTCCTCCTTCATTTTATAGTCTAATAGATACTTGTAGGTTTTACTAATTGTTTATTTTCTTCCCCTTGCCATATCTTATCTAGCTCTTGTTAGGTTGTATAAAAGCTGAATTGTATTTTGTCCTTATTGTAATGTACTTGTACTTGTGGGTAGGGCCACATCCTGTCTCAATTCCCTGAAATTGTGGTTGATTCCTAGTTTTTAGTTCTCCTTTTTCATTTAACAAATCTCTGTAATTTATGATTTTACTACAGTCCAAAACATTGGGATGTATTAGTGCTTCTATTGTTGATAACCATAGTGACACCTTTACATAATGATTTCTTTTTATTTTTTCCCATGTATTTAGCAAAGCATCTCTCACCCAATGTCTTCGAAAGTATGAATGTGTTTACTCTTCCCGTCCCAGATAAATGCATGCCAGCCAAGTTGTAGGTCAAAACCCTCTAATGTTAGTATCCTTCTGTTCTGTCAAATTGATCCAATCTTTAAGCCATTTGGCTATTGTCACCTGATAGTACAGTTCAAACTCTGGAGATCAAAGCCTCCTTTCTTTCTAGTATCTTGTAATAGTGTGTATTTTATTCTTTGAAAAAAAATTTCACAACTTGACTGGCACTATCTGGAACAGGAATAGTAACTTTGATGGGACATTCATCATTATTATTGCTATCTGCCCTAATAGGGACAGTTGAATTCTAGCCGAATTGTCTAAATCTTTTGATATTTGAGTTGTCAATTTATCATAGTTATCCTTTTTGATTAAGGAACACTTAACTGTCAACCAAATCCTGAAATATCTTGCTTTATTTACTACCTGCATGCCTAGTTTGTTTGCTAATTTTTTCCTTTTGTTTTTTTGTGCAGTTTTTCGTTATTAATTTGGTTTTTTCTCTTTTAATTTTCAGCCCAGCTACCTTTCCAAATTCTTCTATTTCATTCATTAGTATGGTAATTGATTCTTTTGGGTCCTCTATTATGAATGCCATATCACTGGCAGAGGCTTGGAGTTTATACTCCTCTTTTTAAATTTTTAGTCCTTTGATATCTCGGTTCTGTTGTATTTGTGTCAATAATATCTCTTCTGCTAATATGTACAGTAATGGGCCAGGAGACATCCTTGCCTCAGTCCCTTACTTATTTTTATACTGTCCATAATTTCTCCATTCATTATTATTTTTGCTGTTTGTGTCTTATAGATTATCTTGATAAATCCCAGAAAGTTTTCACCAAATTTCATGCCGATCAGTGGATTAATAAGAAATCTCCAATTCAAATTATCAAAGGCCTTCTGGGCATCTAGGAACATCAGTGCCATTGTTCTATTTGGGTGCATTTCATAAAATTCGAAGACATCCAAAATTATCCTTGTATTTGTTTTCATCTGTCTATGCGGAAAAAACCAGTTCTGGTCAGGATGGATGATTCTACTTAGTGTCCTTTTTAGCCTCTCAAACTTTATCATGGCTAGTATTTTGTAATCCACATTTAAAAGGGAAATGGGCCCATAGTTCCATATTTGTTGTGGGTCTGTCTGTTCTTTATGAATGAGCATTATATAGGCCTCTATCCATGATTTTGGTATATTGGCGCATTCAAGGGCTTTGTTATACTGGTCAGCCATTAGTTCCTCTAATAATCCTTGAAATTCTTTATAAAATTCTGATGGAATTCCATCTGAACCAGGGGGTCTTATTCATTTTCTGTTTCCCAATTGCATTCTGATTTCTTTTATAGATATTTTGTCATTTAAAATGTCTTTTTCTTCATCCATTATTTCTGGTAAGTTTTTCCCTTTAAGATATTGATTAATGAGCTCTTGTGGGGTTTCTTCCTGCATGTATAGATTTGAAAAAAAAAATTGGGCGATTTCCTTCTTTTCGTGCGACTATCAAAAGATAGTAGAAATTGAATACCCAAACGTATGTATAGTAGGAGATTATAATGCAGTCCCAGACATAGAGAAAGACTATAAAAGCAGTAAAAAGAACAAAAGAAAGAGGAAAGTACTTTCATTTACCTTCAATAGGTTGGTGACAGAACTGAGTTGGAAAGATGCTTGGAAGGAATTAAACCCTACTAAAAGACAATACACCTTCTTTTCCAATTCATACCACTCATGGTCAAGAATAGATCTGATATGGATGGAGAACATAGAAAACATAGAGATTTTACCAAACACATGGGCTGATCACAACCCAATTAAAATTAAATGGAGAAGAAAGAGGAGGATTGGAAGTTGGACACTTAACAAAAATGTATTAAGGGACAAAGAATATATTAATATGATAGATAAAGAACTAAAATATTTTTTGAAATCAGAGAGAACACACATCCCTACAAAATTTATGGGATACAACAAAGGCCTATGTAAGGGATTTAACTATTGCTTATTATATAAAAAGGAACAAAGAAAAAAGATGACAACAGAAAGACTGGCAGGAGAAATTGAAAGACTTAGAAACTATCAGACAGAAAGATCCGAGTAACGGAAATATTAAAAGAGAAATTGATTTGGAGAAACACAAAATATCCTGAGTATACAGGAGGACCTGGCTAGGAAAAGCAAACTAATAAAGCAAAATTACTTTGAAAACGCAAATAAGCCATGGAGATGGCTAGCCCATAAATTAAAAAAAGAACAGGAAAAAAGAATGATAGTAGCCCTCTGAGATCAAGAAGGAAAAATATGCTCCCAGACCTGATGGATTTTCAGTTGAATGTTCATACATTTCCTCGCACCTTTTATTATTATATAATGAATCATTTTGTATTTTTATATTCCCTTCATCATTTACAGTAATATTACAACTAGACAAAGACCTCACTTGATGAATAAGTTATAGACCAATATCTTTCCCTAATATGGATGCTAAAATATTAACTGTGCCATTAGCCTGGGGGATATAGAATTTAATGCCATCTTTAATTCACCTATTTCAATCTGGGTTTATAAAAAATAGCCAATGAAAATATTTTTCTTGCAATTGATGTTTGGCCATTTGGTTAATAATTAGAATCAGCTGTTTTAATCTCATTAGTGATGAAAATGTCTTTAATGTGATTAATTATTGAATTTATGAAGTATGTTCTAAGAAGACATGAGCTGCCACCATTGTTTTTCAATTGTATTACAGTATGATGTCTTTACTATAAGTTATCTGGCCATAGTTATTACAACTTAGTTTTCTTCAACCATTGTTATGTTGTGATGGTTGACAAAAATGTCAACTTGTCCTCTTTAACTTTCAATCTTTTAATTCAGTTTGCATCTCTACATCTCTTATTAGACACTTTCAAGATATCAAGTGTCCTTGATACTGAATACAGATTGCTTTAATACGCTGATAATATCATGGCTGTTTTGAATAATTATTGCCTAAAGCTATTTGAAATTCAATAGAAATAAAATTTATTTCTACTTAGAATTAAATTCTACTTAGTTTACCATATTTAAAAGGGGGAACCTATTTTACTTTGACAGTGTTAATATCAATAACTCATTGAAAGAAATTAGAATTTATCACTTGTACATACTCTATAAAATAATTATTTTTTTAAAAAAATAAAAAAAATAATTACAGTATTGTGATCCCTGAGGATATAGATAAACCTGCAAGTGCTTCAATGACCCTCTAAAAGGATGCAAATGACCAGCTCTCTGCAAGGAATATAAATCCTTCCATTCCCCACTGTCCTGTCAAAGCTGAAGAAGCTTCTTGGATAAGAAGTGAAATATCTTCAAAAAAAAACCAAGACAGATCTTCAAAGAAAAAAACAAGACAGTCCAGTAGCCTCCTGAAAAAATACCTTTGAGACAACCATGACTTGGATGACTGGGAATCTCTACAAACTCTCAGTGGCATATAAATAAATATGTTGAATTAAATATATCTAAAGTTTTATGAAATTGAAATTATTACACTGAAAAATATTGTAAAATAGGAGCCATGTTCGCCTATAATGGAAAAAAACCACGAGTCTTGTATCACTTTTTTCAATGAACATATGCTATTAAAATGCATAAGCTTTCAGGAATTGCAGCTCTTATCACCAGATATGTAGGGTTTCTATTGTATGAATGCTACCATTTACCAGCAATGCCGTTTGGATTCTACTTGGGAGAAATTTGGAACAAATTTGAGTAAATTAATAGATATAACTTTGACATCAAGGCTAAAAAAAGACAAATTAATATCAGGGAATTTCAACTTCCATAAATCAAAAGGCTTCAGACAATCTCAACAAACACAATGAATTTTTAAGCATTTACAATTGTTAATTGATAAGGTTCTTGTAATATGTCTCACATGCAATTTGTATCTGCATAACTAGTCAGCTTTCTCCTCTTTTTTGTCTTCTCAACTTCATCTTAATTTAAATCCTACATAGCCACTGTATGCACTTGATAAAGTGAGAGATGTGGCTCACAAAAGATTATGTCTTTGAATAAAATATATTAATCTACAACAGTGCCACCATATATTTTATGATTTATTTTACTGAGAACAATAAATGTTAAAGAGATACACCAAAGTTAATCCCAATTACACAACCAGACAAGTTAATGAAAATGTTTTTATGATAGCCAAAATCGCTCAAAAATCTTTGGCCAAATTAAAGGTTGCCATATGATGAAAGCAGTTTAAATCATTCAGATTTTCCTCTTTGTCATTCACTTTTTATATTACATTTACAATATATTCTTGTAAAAGTAGATTTGTTCTGAATATTGACTTCGCTGGATTTTCTTAGAGTGTAATTATGTGTAACACAGATAATAGAGGTAAAGCCCATGTCACACTGGCCAACGGATGCAAAAAGGACACAGTGGACGAGCAAAATGTTCCGTCCGTTGTTATCCGCCGATCCGTTTGTTATCCGCTCTCAAAAAGGCGGAAAAAATTTTGGCATAACCGGAGCGGATAACACGGACGGGGGGAGGACGCAGGGCAGATGGAAAGCGGATGCAGAATGGAAGCCCCAGCAGATGGAAGTGGATGAGAGTGGGGTAAGTGCAACTGCAGGGCTTCCGGGGGGCCTCAGCCAAGCGGAATGCGGAACGGATACAGCGGATGCAGAACGGATGAAGTGATGCAGAGGCGGAAGCTAGCGGATGCCACAGCGGAAGCCCTAACGGATGCCTGGTGTTAATTGCGCATGGCGGGGGGATGCATATGCGCAAGCCCCCGCGATATAATGGAAGCAGCTCGGAAGCAGGTCACCATTCAGAGGAAAGACCTGCTGCCCCAGACACATCGACTGCCTGCCTGTCCTGCCTGCATGTCTGCCCCTGCAAGACTTGCTGCCAGCCTGCCTGCCAGCCTTGCTGCCAGCCTCCCTGCAAGCCTTGCCTGCCTGCCTGGCCTGCAAGCCTTACTGCCAGCCAGTCTGCCTGCCAGCCTTGCTGCATGCCTTCCTGCCAGCCTTGGTTCATGTCTCGCCTGCCAGCCTTGGTGCTTGCATGCCTGCCAGCCTTCCGCCAGCCTTGGTGGCCTGCCTTCCCTGCCAGCCTTCCTGCCCAGCCTTGGTGCCACCCCCTGCCAGCCTTGGTGCCATGCCTGCTGCAAGCCTGCCTGCCAGCCTTGTGCCTCCTCCCTGCCGCCTCTGCCAGCCGTTCCTGCCCAGCCTCCCTGCAGCGCGCAGCAACCCCACAACCATGCGGAAGCACAAGCAAGCTCAGCCATCTGCTGCCAGGCCCTGGCAAGAGGGACAGGGGCTACCATCCCGCGCCCCTGGCCCTCACCTGGTTCTGCTGGGGATTTCTGCAGCACGGGCTCGCCTTCTGGGGCTGGGGGCTCTCGTTGCTTCTGCTTCTGAGGAGCTTATGACAAGCCACTCCAGCACCAGCCACCTGCACAGCACTGGACCCTTTCCCCCTGAGACTGAGCGACCAAGAGGAGTGCCAGAGACTCATTTTTGTTCTTATAGCTTTTGTTAATAAAGTCTATTTTTGATTCACACACTTGCTTCATTTCTTTTTTTAATAAAGTCTTGCTGGAAACTTTTAGAAATGGTTTTAAGCCTTTGCATGCTTGTGGATGGGTTAAGATTAGCAGTGGATGGATTTTGTAGCAGTAGCGAGAGTGGATGGGCAAAGGATACTTTGGGATGGTCGGTAATGCTGCTGGGATAAGATGAAACCTCCAGGTGGCAAAGCATAGTGGGAACTGGTAAATGGTCCACCCTCGCCAGGGTTGCCCCACAACCGCTATCCCCTGTATTATGCCAAATAACGATGTAATAAGTTCAATCCATCCACACATGTCAACATAAACACAACCCTCCTTTTATTAAATGCCCTCTTCATTGTAGGCCAACCAAACATACAATGGCCCAATCTCAATCCGTGTGATGAAGACAGGCTGAAAAAGGAAGCATCCGTTTAAGCCATTTACCATCCTGTCTTGCCCACTCCACTGCTTCCAGCTGGGCGAGTTTGCACCAATTGTTTCAGAGGTTTGCCCGCTGCCTTCTTCGCCTCACGGCTTCCTGTTTGGGGCCCTTCCACTCCTCAAGTGTCGATGCAGGGTTTTGCCCTTGCCTCCCATTCCCCCGGCTCCATGTCCCCCATTGCCCCCTTGTTGACCAGTCCTACAGCCTGTTCTGGCAAGACTGTCACCACGTCAACGCGCAGGTATGCGGCACTAACGCCGGTTCACCACTGCACGGCCGCCATGAGATTCGCTGCAGCGCGATTTGCCAGCCCAGCTTCACGAGATCCCCCACAAGAGGAACATCCTAGACTGAACGGCGATATTTCCTGTATGGTTCTCGGTAGGATTATATAGTACGAGAATCATAACCATCGCGACACCTATGTTGGCACGGCGCCGATCGCACAACTAAGGCCGACTTCTCCAACGCACCCACATCTTGCCGACCTCTCGAGTGAACAGCCTGTACACCGTTGAAGATGACCTCTCTTCATGGTGAGGTATTTGGACGGTTCGTACAGCGGCTTCATGAGCCGTACGTGTAAGTTGTGAGGGACGAACTGTTCCATCCTCCCCACCAATGACCCACAGGTTAGCCGCGCCACATCGTGCTCCTGTCGTTGGGCAGCGGGGTCTCGGATCTCGGGAAAGCCCACCATGATGGTTGCTTTTCCATGCCCCTCCTTAGAGCTCGTGAACTGGCATTGTCATTACTACCTGGGCATCTGTAAGATTGAGCGATTGCGCTGAAGCATCGATGTACATCAATTTGTAGTCACCCAGCACAGACCATTGGCGAAGAGGATTTGATGCTGAAGAAGCCCTTGTAGTCTGTGATAAGTGGACCCCGACTGGGCTGGCGCTTGCAGGCCATGTGCTTGCCATCGATGGCTCCAACGGTGTGTGGGAAGTTCCACTTCTGACTGATCCACTGCCTCTGCACAACTTTCTTCCATCTTCTTCAAGTGGTCCTGAGCGTGTGCGCCGACTGGAGGAGCTCCTCCTTGTATTCTTCGATGTATTGGGCCGTTCAGTACCACTTCTCTGACCACAAAGCTGATGGGTGCTGGGTGGCACCCTCCAGCCATACTGCATTGACCTCCTGGTAGTGTGGTGCCCTTGAGGCCACGTGAGCGCAGAGTGAGTTTGGCCTCCTTGATCCCAGGTTTCCAGGCTGGGTGGGAAGTTGGTGTGTCTTAGGTCAACCCTGGGTGTGGTACAGGCCACTGCACAACTTCGTCAACAATGGCTGGAGGCATCCTCATGAAGTTCTGGGAACCGGCCCGAGTGTCTTCGCTCCTGAGCGTCCACCATCAGTTGTGTACAGGTCCATCTCTGCCTCTGTCTGCGCGCACCATCTTTGGACCAGACTTTTTTTTGGGGTGGCTCCTTTTCTTCCATAGTAGAGTTCACAGCAGCCTTGGTAGATGGTTTCGCCACTGTTAGCAGTAAGGATGCGTGGCTGCTGAAAGCGCGACTTTGTCAGATCCACGGTGGCACATGGACTGGATGCTGTGCGAAGCAGTCCAGTCAGTATGAGAAAGGCGCTGCATGAGGTACTGCACGCAGGTGGGCTGACTGGTCTGAAAGTGAGATGGCACGATGATTTGCAATCTGCCTTTTTATAGCAGTTAGGTGTCTCCTTTGCATCCCTCTACGCATCCTTAGGCATCCTCCTAGGGGCATCCTGCAGACCATCCCTTAATAATCCCTGAGACTAAGGTCCCCTCTGCGAACGTTTTCTTCAGCTTTTAAAACGCTTTGTATTCCGCCCTTTGACGATCCATCTTGCATCCGTTCGTGCATCTGTTCCGCGTCACCAGTTACCCGCTTCCTCCTGCGTCCGCCGCGCGTATGCGAGCTTGCGGCAACGTAATGACGCACGCGGAATGCCTGGCGGAGATAGCATATAGCGGCCGACAACAAGCGTAACGCAGCCGCCCGCTTCTGAATATACATGCGCTGACTAGCAGCAATATTGACACCGTAGTGGATTGCAGGGAATGGATGACTGAGATACTTTTTCCGCCCCCAAAACTTTCTGAGCGGATGAAACGTCAATAGACGGATGCTGGACGGATTCGGAGGCAGTGAGTACATCGCGTTTTCCAATGGATGGCAAGGTTTTTTGTCCATTTTACATCCTCTTTGCATCCGATGGTTCGGTGTGACATGGGCTTAACACAGTGAAATTTAAACAATTCTATATTTGAAGGATAGGAAAGAGAGTTCTTCATTTCCAGCCTTGTAAAGTCACTAGAAATATTATTTTATTTATTTGGTTTTGATCAAGAAACATATGAGCATTTGACTGTGGAATAATCAATATTTGAAGATTGTGGAGATTTTTGGTGAAATGTCTGGCTTTCGCAAAGGATCAATATCTTGCATCAGTTTATTTAAACAGGATAATTTAAAACTTTGGGAGATTATAATTCTGAATAAAATTTAAATATAACATCTATTTGGCAATATGTACAACTGAAATATGTACTGACAGAACAGCATGCCCAGGTTTTGGTTTGTTTGTTTGGTTTTTGTTTAACATGGTTGTCCATCTCACCAAGTGAGAATGAATGGTGAAAGAAATTTTTAAAATAAAAACAATTAAAATAATAGAAAAATCAAAATACATAACAGCCAAGAAGAAAGCAGTCACTATAATGACTAACTTAACACAAAATGAATCACTGCACAAATTCAGGGCCTTGGCCCAGGCACAGAACCATGTTTTTAGGACTGATTAGATAAAACAATGACCCTTTGAGAAGGGATGCACCACTGCCTACTTAAGAACCACCAGACCACACTTTTCTTCAATAAAGTTAAATTAAGATTAAAGTTAACCCCCTTAACCACCTTAGCACATTCTTGTCCATCCAGGGAGAGCATAAATCTAATACAGAGGAGCCAATCTTACAATAACAAGAGCCATGCTCACTTCTTCTTCTTTTTTTTAATATAAATTTTATTGGTTTTTAAAACAAACATAAACAGACAAAACATAAAAACATCAGGCCATCTTCCATATATATACATACAGTGTGATAGTTGGTTTACAAATTATTTTGTGCATCTATTTCTTAGTCTTTGATTACAATTAGATTGCATAAAAATTGATATTATCAATCAAAAAATTAAGTACCTTAGTATCATTATCAATCCAAGATTTGACTATAATTTTATTCATTCATATTTTACAAGGAAACTATAGTTTACTTAATTTATTTTGTAACACTTCATATTATCATCCCAAATCTGTGCTAAAATCATTTTGTAGATGTGAAAAAAGTACATCTTAATATATTTATTATTTTCTAAAAATCTACATATTACATTACTGTATTTTATTATCTAACCATTGGTAAAAAAAGATCCCAAATTTCATAAAACTGTTTATNCACATTCCAATATTTTCTTTATAATTTCCTCCTGCGATGGTATTTTCTCATTTTTCCAGTTTTTAGCAAATACAATCCTTGCTGCTGTGAACCATGCTCACTTCTTCAGGCTCCACAGGATGAAAGTTTACCCATGTAATCTTGCAAGACTTAGTTCCCATAGCCTTTACTGATCCTGTAGACATGTCTGTAGCCCATGTTTGATCATGCTTGCTCGTTGTCCAGCAGAAAATTAGGTGCCTCTTTGCCTGCTTCATTTTCCTTAACTTGTCTGTAAAGCGTGAAGAGTGCCATGATTCATGGGCATGGAGAGGCTGCTCAGATGCTAGCTAGTCCAAAGTCTCAACTGCTTTCCCATTTCAGGTGGCACCAGGGCTTTAGTCAGACCATTTAGTAGACCTGGAACAACCCAAAACTCTCTCTGGAAACTAACTGGGTCATCAATCATCTGGACCAGATAGATATCTCCCCAGGAAAGGCAAGTTAAAATCCCCTAAGACCATAACATTGGGAATTTCACCACCAACCTGGCCACAAAGACAAAGAACTCAAGCTCCCAGGTCCTTTAGGTCTGCCAACCAGAACACAGAAATTAGACTGGAGCTGGAATATGATATAAGAATAATATATCTGTGGCATAATCCCTTGGATCTTGCCCCATCTCTCATCATATCTCCCTCTACCTAACGCTACCAAAATATTATAACCTTCCTCTGCTGACATAGGTCCATAGTTAGGCCACATGTCCCAATTTAGCCACACAACCAACAATCAACAAATCTAAGTCCCTTAGACCAAAGGCATCTTTGCAGGACACTCAACACCTCCAGATAATTCTTCTCACTCAAATAAGGTAAAGGTTCCTCCGCACTTGTGAACTAGTCATTTCTAGGGGGCAGTGATCATCTCCATTTATAAGCTGAAGAGCCAGTGCTGTCCGAAGACATCTCCATGGTCATGTGGCCAGCATGACTAAATGTCGAAGCACATGGAGCTTCCCTCCAAAGTGGTCCCTATTTTTCTACTTGCATTTTTAAAGGCCCTGTCACACTGCACAACGGATGCAAGAAGGACACAACGGACGAGCAAAATGTTCCATCCGTTGTTATCTGCCTCTCAGAAGGGGCAAAAAACATTTGGCCATAATTGGAAGTCCGGATAACAACGGAAAGTGAACGGATGGGGGCCGCGACGCATGGGCTGGATGCAACGCGGAATGCAGAACGGAAGCCCAACGTGAATGGGACGGATGGCATCCAAACCTCCAGGGCTTCCTGGGGGGTCTCAGCGAAGCGTACGCGCAAACGGAATGAACAGGATTGCAGAACAGATGCACAAGCGGATTGAAGAGGATACACAGCGGAACCCTAGAGGAATGCACAGCGGAAGCAGAATGGATATCTCGCATTTAATTGCGCATTGCGAGGGGATGCATTTGCGCAAGGCCCGGATATATAGGGATAGCAGGGGTTCGGCAGGTGGCCAGCTTTTTGTGGAGAGAAGGACCTGGCTGCTTGATACGTCGACTTCTTACCTGCATGTCTGCCTTCCTGCCTTGGCTGCCAGCCTGCCTCCGCAGCCTGACCTCCCAGCCCTGCCTGGGCAGCCTCCCTTCAGCCTCCCTTCCAGACTCCTGGGCAGCCTGCCCTTCCCAGCTCCCTCCAGCCCCTGGGCACCCTCCCTTCCAGCCTTGCTGGCAGCCTGCCCTTCCAGCCCTGCTGGCAGCCCTTGCTTATGCACCCTGCCTTCCATGGGCTCCCTGCCAGCCTCCCTGCCAAGCCCTCCCTGCTAGCCTCCTGCCAGCCCCTCTCTCCAGCCTTCCTCCAGCCTGCCTTGGGTGCCCTCCTTCCTGCCAGCCCTTCGCTGCCCAGGCTTCCTAACAGGCTCCTGCAAGGCTTCCTGCCAGCCTTGGTGCCAGCCTCCCTGCCAGCCTTGGGCCTGCTTAGCACTTCCTGGCAAGCCTTCCTGCCAGGCAGACGCTTGCCAGGCTTCCTGCCAGGCGTTCCTGCCTACCTTGGTGCCTGCCAGCCTTTCCTGCCAGTGCTTCCTGCCAGCTTCCTGCAGCCTTGGGTGCCTGCCCCAGCTCTTTCCTTGCAAGGCTCCTGCCAGCCTTTCCTGCCAGCCTCCCTGGCAGCCTTTCCTGCTAAGGCCTTCCTCAGCCTTTCCTGCGGCCTTAGGGGTGCACTGGCCAGCCTTCCTGCAAGGCTTCCTGCCAGCCTTCCTGCCAGCTTCCTTGTGCCAGCCTTGGTGCCTGCCTAGCCCTTCCTGCAGGGCTTCCTGCAAGGCTTCCTGCCAGCCTTCTGCCAGCCTTCCCTGCCATTGCTGCGGACCGCCGCCTTTCTCTGCCAGCCTATCCTGCCAAGCCTTGGTGCCAGCCTTGCCTCGCAAGGCTTCCTGCCAGCCGTTCCTGCCAACCTTTGGTGCCTGCCAGCCTTCCTGCCAGGCTTTCCTGCCAGCCTTCCTGCCAGTCTTCCCTGCCAAGCCTCCTGGCCAGGGATTGCCTGCCAGCCCTTCCTGCCAGTCTTCCTGCCAGCCTTGGTGCCTGCCAGCCTTCCTGCAAGAACTTCCTGGCAGCCTTCCCTGGCAGCCTTCCTCCACCTTGGTGCCTGCCAGGCTCCTGCCAGGCTTTCCTGCCATGCTTTCCTGCCAGCCTTCCTGCCAGCCTTCCTGCCAAGCCTTGTGCCTGCGGCTACCTTCTGCAAGGCTTCCCCTGCCAGCTTCCTGCCAAGCCTTGTGCCTGCCAGGCTCCTGTCTCAGGCTCCTGCCAGGCTTCCTTGCCAGGCTTCCTGCCAGGCTTCCTTGTCTCTGATGGCGCTTGGGTGCCAGCCTTCCTGCAAGGCTTCCTGCCAGCCTTGGTGACTGCGCAGCTTACTGCTAGCCTCCTGCGCAGGCTTCCTGACAGCCTTGCCCTCAGCCTTTGTGCCGCCAGGCTTTCCTGCCAGCCTTGGTGCCAGCCCTTCCCTGCCGCCTCCTGCCCAGCCTTGGTGCCTGCCAGGCTTCCTGCCAGGCTTCCTTGCAGCCTTCCTCCAGCCTTCCGGCCAGCCTTCCTGCCAGCCTTGTTGCCTGCCAGCCTTCCTGGCAAAGAGCCTTTGCCAG
Source organism: Laticauda laticaudata (assembly GCA_004320025.1). Taxonomy (NCBI): domain Eukaryota; kingdom Metazoa; phylum Chordata; class Lepidosauria; order Squamata; family Elapidae; genus Laticauda; species Laticauda laticaudata. The sequence goes on along the minus strand of BHFT01015983.1, from coordinate 27,075 downwards.
CAAGCAACACCCATCAACGCATGGGGAGGAAGCTGAAGCCTCTGCAACCTGCCGCCTATCCCTGGCAAGGAGGGACAGGCCACCTCACCACCCCTATGCTCCCTGGCTCTGCTTCTGCTTCTGCTGTGGCTTCTGCTGCTTGGGCTCATCTCGTCTACTGCTGGAGCTTCTGGCTGGAGCATGCCCCCGAAGGGAAAGTTTGGTGGCTTTTCTCTGCGTACTCCTGCTGAACTGCTCCGGGTCCTGCTGGTCCTGCTCGTTCTGCCTCGTGTTCCTGGTGTTGCTGACCCTTGCTGCTGGTGCTTACTATGCTGCTGCTGGGCTGGTATTGCTGCTTGCCTGTTTATGATTCCTGTGGTGATTATCCTGAGATGTATGTTGATGACAAGATGATGTCCTGCTGGTGATGATGCTGACGTTGATGCTGGCTTGCTGCTTTGTTTGGTGTGAGGAGCAGCCCCTACCACTTGGGACCCATACTGATGAGGGTTCCATCTGGCCTGGCAAAGGAGGAAGAGGCGTATGCAACAACGGGAGAGGAGGCAATACTATATTGAGGAGGAAACATGAGGAAGAATGCTGGAGTGGCTGAGAGAGAACAGACTATCTGTGGCAGAAGGGACACCGCTGTACAGGGACACCAAAAGGAAGCAGGCTGCTTGGAGAGAGAGGGGCGGAGAGTCTCGGGCTACACATCGGATGTGCTCCTCGGATGTGGAAGCACATGCACACTCTGGTACGGGAAAGTGCGACCACAAAATCTGGCCAGGCTGCGGTTAAGCTGACAGACAGAGAGAAATACGTCCATGGCCAAGTGCAGCTCCTGGAGGGTGAGGTCCGCCACTGAGGAGCACCAGGAGCCCATCTCTCTACCCTCTCTCTTGGGTGGCCGAGAGTCAGTCCCTGTCTCCATGCAGGGCTCTGTGGAGTGTTACATGGCGGAGAACCCCCAGGCAGATTTGGAACATGTGGTGGAGAGCGAGGAGACTACCTGGTACGGTGGGAGAAAGGAGACATCGAGCCCACCGCTGCCAAAGCCGCATTCCACTCACACCTCCGCCTCCACAGTAAGGCAGAGAGCCAGACCGCATGAGGGTCAGAGCCACAAGGTCCTGGTGGAGATCAGGGACAGCATCCGCACCAGCATCCTCACACAGCATCTCCTCTCTCAGCTGATCCCATCGAATCCTCCTGCTCCAACCGCAAGCCCTTTCCTCAATTTCGTCAACCAGACCCTCAAGGAGATGCCGGATCCGCAGTACCAGGTGTGGAAGGAGAGGATCATCACGCTGCTTAACAACCCTCCAGGCCCAGAGGAACCTGCTTCCACCCAGTCGCAGGTCTGCTCCTCCACCCACGTGATGTCCCTCCCATACCAAGGCTTCCCACAGCCCTCAACTACCAGGGCTACAGCTACCCGGAGGTCCCAGCAGCACAAGCAGCAGCCCTTCTAATTGCCGGCACAGAGTCATCGGCAACAACATTTCCACTGGTACCAATGATGCCACTGACAACAGCGATGCCAGCCACGTCAATGATGCCACCCACGCAGTCCTCACCCCGCTGCAGAGCAGACAGCCCCACTACACTGCACCTTCCTCCATCCACAGCCAAGCCCGGCCTCAGTACATCTGTCATCAGTACTGGGGCTGACACCCCATGGAATGGAAGGAAGACCTCTCAGCATTGCGGGGCTGAGCCAGATTTCTGACACCTTCCTCAACACACCCATCCCCTGTTGTCTCTCAGGCCAGGCACTCCAGCAAGACCTCAGATCAGCACTGCAGCAGCACCAACCTCCACAGCACCCCATCCTAACACATTAGACTGGGCCCACACACCTCTGAGTGACCAAGCGGAGTGCCAGTGATTGGCTTCATGGATATTTGTGGACTTTATTTGGACATTTGACTTTGGCCATTTTGCTTTTACTGTTTGTTAGTAATAAAGTTTTATCTTTGTTTCACACACATGCTTCATTATTTTTTTTCTATAAGTCTGGGTGGAAACTTATAGAAATGGTTTATTCTTTGCATGCTTGTGGGATGGGTTAAGATAGCTTTGTGGATGGGCAGGGATACCTGTGGGATGGGTTAAGATAGCTGTGGATGGGCGGGATACCTGTGGGATGGGTTAAGATAGCTGTGGGATTGGGCAGGGATACCTGGTGGATGGATTAAGATAGCTGTGGGATGGGCAGGGACACCTGTGGGTGGGATAACTGTGGGATGGCAGGATACCTTTAGGATGGGCACGGATACCGTGTGCGGTGGTAATAACTGTGGATGGGCAGGGATATATCTTTGGGACGGGCAGGGATACCTGTGGGAATGGGTAATAGCTGTGGGATAGATATAAACCTCCAGTGGCAAGCATAGTGGGACTGTTTGGTCCACCCTCCCTTGGTGCCATAACCTATGGCCCTTTATTTATCAATAATAATGTAATAATCATCACACATGTCAACAAAAAACACAACTCTTTATTAAACGCCCTGTTCTTGTAGGCCAACCAAACATACATGGCCCAATCTCATCCGTGTGATGACACAGGATGAAGGAAGCGTCCATTAAGCATGTACCATCCTGTCTTGCTACTCCACCGCTCAGCTGCGGGAGTTGCACCAGTGTTTCAGGAGGTTGCGCTGCATCTTCGCCTCATGTGAGGCTCTGTTGGGGCCTTTCACATCCTCAGTGTCAATCAGGGTTCGCCCTTGCCTCCTTCCCCAGGCTCCATGTCCCATTGCCTGCTGAGGTCCACGAGACTGTTCTGCAAGACTGGGTAGCGGTGCGCATGAGATTGTGGCAGGATGCAGCAAGCTTCCAACGATCCTTCTCATGGCTCTCTGGGTGATGCTGGATGTTGGTGAGAAGTACCTGAACCTGTTGGCCAGGATGCCAAAGGCGTTCTCCACCACCTGTCTTGCCCTGGACAGCCTGCAGTTGAAGATCCTCTCTTCACGGGTGAGGTATTTGGAGGTGTTGGGCTTCATTAGTAGTTGTGAGGGAGAAGGCGTCATCCCCCACGATGAAGTAGGGCACATCTTGCATGTTGTTGGGCAGCGGGTCTAGATTGGGAAGCCCACCATGAGGTTGCTTTCCAGCCCCTCCTTGAGGTGACTGGTTTGTATACCTGGGCATCTGAAGATGAGCCATTGCCTGAAGCATCGATGTACATAAACTTGTAGTCAGCATTGACATGGCGAAGAGGATGATGCTGAGAAGCCCTTGTGGTTGTGATAAGTGAACCCTAAGTTGGCTGGTTCTTTGCAGCCCACGTGCTTGCCATCGATGGCTCCAACGGTGTGGGAAGTTCTACCCTCTGATACCACTGCTGTGCAACTTTCTTCCATCCTTCTTCAAGTGGAGGTGCACTGGAGGAGCTCCTCCTTTGTATTCTTCGATGATGCCTGCACCACGTCTCTGACAACAAAGCTGATGGTGCAGGATGGCACCCTCCAGCCGTGCTGTATGGTCCTGTAGGAGAGTCCCTGAGGCCAGGTGGCGCAAAGCGAGTGTCACTTGAGCCCAGGTTCCAGGCTGGAAGGGAAGTTGGTTTTGGTCTTGGTCAACCTGGGTGTCAGGCACTGCACAATCGTCAAACATGGCTGGAGCGTTCTCATATAAGTTCTGGAACGCCCGAGTGTCCTCTCCCTGGCTCGCGCATCAGCTTGTCGTAAAGTAGATCCAGCACTTTTTTTGGGTGGCTCCTTTTTCTTCCCATAGTACTGTTCACAGAGACTGTAGATGGTTTCGCAGTGTTGCCGAAGGATGGCTGCCGAAAGGATTTTGTCGCAATCCATGTGGACATGACTGGATGCTGTGGAAGAGTCGATGAGGCAGCAGAAGGTCTGTACACGCTGGGCTGCTGGTCTGAAAGTGAGATGAGCTAACGAGTTGCTGCCCCTTTTTATAGGCAGTATAGGTTTTTCCCTAGGTGTCCCTTTGCATCCTCTAGGCATCCTCCTAGGCATCCTCTAGACATCCTTAATATCCGAGATAGGTTCCCTCTGCGAATGTTTTTTCTGTGTTAAGAAGGCTTTGGTTTCTGCTAGCGCATCCATCTCTGCATCTCGTTCTGCATCCATTCTGCGTCCGTTCCACTTCCTCCCTGAGTCCAAGCGGCTGCGAGTTGCGCGGATTCGGAACAGATGCCTAGAGGATATAGCGGATGCATAACGGATGTAGAACGGATGCGTAGCGGATGCGTAGCGGATGCAGAACGGACGAATTGGATACATTTTCCGCGCAAAAGTTTTGGACAGCCCAAAACTTTTTGAGCAGATGAAACTTCAATAACGGATGCTGGACGGATAGAGAGGAAGCAAAACGGACGCAGTGAGTACATCGCGTTTTCGAACAGATGGCAAGTTTCGAACAGATGGCAAGCTTTTTTGTCCGTTTTTCATCCTCTTTCCCTCCGTTGGTGCAGTGTGACAGGGGCTTAATGTGCTTTCAAATTGCTAGTTTGGCAGAAGCTGGGACAAGTAACAGGAGCTCCATTATGTGGCACTAGGGATTTGAATCGCTGAACTGTCAACCTTCTGAGCAACAAGTTCAGTGTCTTAACCACTGAGCCACTTTTCTCACTCGTATACCATCTCCTAATGCTGGGTGCCATGCACAATTCTGTCTTAAGCCACCAGAAGGGTCACAAATTGTACAGGACAGATAGAAAGCCTGTCCAAAGCAGTCTGCTAGAGAATTAACCCCCAAAGGCTCCCCCACTGTCTAGCTAAAACATAATACCTAATAATACATAATAAAACATAATACCTACAGCCATGGAAAATATATTAAAATCCTACAAGCAGTAACCCCTGTGCCATACAAATTTCCCAACATGGCACCATGATGAAAAAGAAAAGGGGGCAGGGTATCAACCCTAAGAATTATAGTACTGGAAATAAATGATCAACAATTCATTATCTGGAATTTTTTTAAAAATAAGACAATGGTTAATATTAATTATTCTGTATCCTTGAACTGTGAAATGAAAAATTGAATATCCAGTCTTGGAAGATCAATGGGCATGAAGAAATATAAAATGTTATTTGGATTTAAGAATGAAATTAATTTATATTTTGCATATACTAGATTGTTCAAGAAATCAAAATTGTTTTGAAAAAGGCACTTTTGTGGTAGTACTGTAAGGAATTTGAGGGCTTCTTGTCTGCCCATAGTTTCATTCTGATTTCATAACCTATTTCAGGAAGAAATATATTTATATTTACAATTATATTTATAATATATGGAATTTATCCTTTTATGAAAACCTTTGCTTTTATCGAGCTTGGACTCAGGAAAGTAGCTAATTTTTCATAAATGGGAAAAACTTATCATCCTGATATTAAGATATGGATATAGAATATGAATCTATTATTTATTTTTAACCAGTCTTTATCTGCTAAAATAAGATGTTAAACTAATATATCTAGATTAAACAATAAATAAGGATTAAATTCATCTCATACTATCATCATCTGATAGTAAATAGATATTATGCAGTCTTAATTCTTTTTTCTTTTTATTTTAATTACTAAATAATTGGTTCAATTAAATTATCTATATCAACATTTTAGCCATTGTCTATCCACTGCAGGATGAGGGCCTCTATTGCATGTTTCCAACCAATATGGTCTTGAGCTTTGTTTTGCCAACCGGCCCGACAATATTTGCTGATGTTGTCCATCCATCTTGTTTTAGGTCTCTTTTGTGGACACTTTGTATCAAATTGGATTCAATCTATGACTGCCTTGGTCCACCTGGCAACAGTTCTTCTTGCTATGTGACCAGTTCTTCTGGACATGTAACCAGCCCAATTCTTTTACTCTATTGATGATATTGTATATTTTTGTTTGTTCTCTAATATCTGTGCAGGTGTTTCTACCTTGCCTTGTAATACTGAGCATGTATCTTTCCATGGTCTTTATGCCTCTTGTAGCTTTTGTATCTGTTGGGAGGCTAGTATTCATGTTTCACCAGCATATGTTAAAGCAGGTAGTTCATACTGATTGAAAACTTTTCTCTTCAGGCATAGGGGAAGATTGTTCTTGAAAATTATGTTTAGCTTGCTGAATGCCTGCCAACCACATTTAACACGCCATTCAATTTCCTTTATTGTGTCACCTTCCATTGAGATCTGTTGGCCAAAGTATATGTAGTGCTCTATCATGTCTAGGTGTACACAGGGGTGGGATCTGACCGGTGTAACTACCGGTTTGGTGATTTTACAGTTTGCTTCAACGCGCGTGTATATCATTGTCAGCTAGCTGCCTAGACAGCTGAGCAGTGCTGCATGCGGGTACTCAGCGATTGAAAAAGCACTTTTTCCCTGCTTTTTCAACTGCAGCTGTGTCATGCAAAGTAGCTGTGGTTGAAAAAGCAGGAAATAAAGGTCAGGTAAGAGCCCAGGCAGGCGGGTGGGCCCAAATAGCAGCAGACATAGAACTGGTTCATGTATGCTCTCTGTCTGCTGCTCTTCAGAACTACCAGTTCTACAGAGATGGGCAGAACCGGTAGAATCCCACCCCTGGGTATACACCTCCAGGAGTAAAAATTGTTCTTTCTTTGATAAATTTCTTAAACATAACTTGCCTCTTTTTCAGATTTATTATTAAGCCAAATAGATGTCCTGCTTTGTGCAGCTCTTTTCTAGCTCTTCTGGTTCTTGTGAGATGAGAACAACATCATCTGCAAATCTTAAGTGATTTAAATAGGTACCACTGATTTTTATTCCATCTTTTGCCAAATCTAGTTTGTGAAATACTTCTTCAAGGCAAGTTGGGAAAAGGATAGGTGATATCCTTTTATGATATTGCTTTATGTTGATATCCATTGATCCAAGATCATTGCTTTTTTATATATTGATTGTAGCAAGTTTATATGAGCTCTGTCTATACTTCGTTTGAGCAATTCCTTAATTATTGTTTGCTGGAATACTGAGTCAAATGCCTTTTCATAGTCTATGAAAGCCATGCACAGAGGCATGGTGTACTAATGCTGTTCAATGACTTGCTGAACAATCTGGAAGTGATCCATTGTGTGTAGTCACTTCTGAATCCTGCCTGCTCTTTGGCAGTGCATTATTTAATGTCCTCAATATTCTTTTTGCTATTATCTTGGTGAAACCTTTGCAGATGACTGAAAGGCTTATTCTCTAAGCAGTTCAGTCACTTTGATGTTAATTATTGTGGAAACAAACATTTATAAATTTCCAGGATAATAGCATTAGAGACAACTGGTATCCAAATATTGTTCAGTGCAGATACAAAATGAAGAATTTTAGTTATATATGGCTATGGATTGATCATATACTGTACAAAGATATAGAGGCCTCATTTTTATAACATGTACACCACTGTAGCTTAGGGAATATTTAACCTTTAAGACAAATCATTTTTCATCTCCCCAAAGGAATTCAGTGCATTTTTTTTTTCCATGTTACATTTTCTTTATTTTTTTAGTTTTTTTTTTCTCAGGCCAGGCTCACTGGGAGAAAAGAATAGAGAACATGATTGCATGACAGCAGTATGAGAAAACAATATAAAGAACACCAAGTTTCAGTATAGAGTAAATTTTTTGCTGTAAATGAGTGTGAAATTGGACTTCCAGCAAAGAACAACCAGTCACATTGAAAAGGTGAGATTTCTTTTTTTGTGCTGAACTATTGTTGTTGGAAAATCCGTATGTCTTAATCTACTTTCATAAAAGGGGAAAGTTAAAATTTAAATTCCTAAACAGTTCATTTTCTTTTCTTATTGTATTCTCTTATTCTCTTCAGCATTTCTTTCTTTGTATGGTTAAAAAAAATCCCCAAAATATATAAACAGACACATATGAGACATTGAAAGTTGGCTAAGGCAAGAACCATCATCCATAATTCACATGCAGCTCTGAGAATCATGTGTAGCCCTGGGAATCATGCAATCAGGTAAAATTGGCTGATTTATTTTGTACTATTTTCCAATTAAAAATGTAAATATACATTCAAAATCTTCTTTAAAACTTTTAAATAGAAGCAGAATGTGACTTAGCTGAGAGACAAGACTCATTAATTCAGCTGAATTCTAGGGTGATTACAAGGGGAGAAAGGGACTGGTCCAGGATCACCCAGCTAGCTTTCATGGCTTAGGTAGGACTACAACACATGTCTCCTGCTCTCTAGTCTGATGCATTAATCATTAGACTAAACTGATTTTCAGTAACAACAGTGAAATTGTTATTTTTGGTACTGGACTTTCTCTGACACCAGGACTGAAATGACAATGTTTTATGTTTATGGATAAGAGATGGGATATGGGGAAAAGAGATCAGTTGTGTTATTTTAAGATGAGGTGATAAGTTACTGAAATTGTTTATACTTGTGATAAAAGTTGGTAGTCATTTTTTTATATATATTATTCATTTGTTTACTATGTTCTTACTTTTCTTTATATTCTATTTTTATTTTGAATTAATCAATCAGAATAGAGCTGGAAGGGACTTTGGAGGTCTTCTAGTTCAAACTTCTGCTCAAGCAGGAAAACCTATACCATTTCAGAGAGGTGGCTGTCTTGTATTTTCTTAAAAAACTTCCAGTGATAAAGCACCTACAATTTCTGAAAGCAAACTGGTTAATTGTTAAGTTAAAGAAGTTTCTCCTTAATTCCCAGTTCCTTCTCTCCTTGATTAGTTTCCATCCATTCTCTTATCTTCTGGTGCTTTGGAAAATAAATTGACCCCTCATCTTTGTGGCAGCCCCTCAAAATACTATGACACTTTCATGTCACCCCTAGTCCTTCTTTTCTCTAGTTTGGCCATAGCCAATTCCTGCAACCATTCATATGTTTTTGTCTCCAGACCTTTAATCATCTTGCAATTTTTCCAAAGTCTCAACATCCTTTTTGTAATATGGTGGCCAAAACTGGATGCAGTATTCCCAGTGTGGTATTTATAAAGCAATACTATTACTTCACAGGATTTTAATTCTATGCCTTTGTTTGTTCAACCAAGGATTGTATTAGTTTTTTGGGGGGAGGGGCTGCTGGTGCACATGGCTGGTTCACATTTCTGTGATTGTCTCCACTAGATTCAAGATTCCTTTCTCAATTAATGTTTTTGAGCTAGGTTTTGCCTAATCTGTACTTGTACCTTTAGTTTTTCCTACCTAAGTGTAAAACCTTGCTTTTCACCACATTAAGTTTCATGTTGGATAGGGCCCATTGTTCAAGTCTGTCAATATCTTTTTGGACCCTGAGCTTGTTTTCTAGGGTGTTGGCTATTCCTATCATCTGCACATTTTAAGAGTTTTCCTTTTATTCCCTCATCAAAGTCGTTTATGAAGATATTAAAGATTACTGGGCCTGAGATGGAATCTTGTGATACTCCACTGCTTCCTTCCTTCCATGTAGATGTAGTACTATTCAAGTACTAATCATTGAGTATGGTTTGTTAGCCAGTTACAAATCCATCTGGTGGTGATTTTGTCTATACCACATTTTCTAGTTTAACAAGAAGTACTGTAGTTTGTGGTCTATTTTGTTGAATGCTTGTTGAAGTCTCAGTATACTATGTCCACAGCATTTTGCTGGTCTACTAATTTAATCACTCTGTCAAAGAATGAAATAAGATTGGTTTGGTATGATCTGTTTTTAAGAAACCCATGCTGGCTACTAGTTATAACTTTATTTGTTTTTAGATGTTCGCAGATTCATTTTTTTATTATTATTATTTTTCTGGTATTTTCCCAAGTATTGATGTTAGACTGATTGGTCTTGTGATGACCCGGGGCATGGCACAAAACCAAAAAAGTCACAAAAGTAGGTAAAGTCCCTTTAATACCTCCAACTGGGCCCCCAATGTCCAGTTATCATCAGCTGGAGAAAAAACTCTCCCAAGAAGAGTTTTTAATTCAGTGCAAAGCCAAAGTACATATAAATTATAAATAAAAACCAACACAAATCACACTGCAGCAATTAACAAGACAGGGCAGGAAAAGGAATTGCAGACTTCAAAAGACAATGAAACACACACAGTTGGGAGGACACCAAAACCCAGATAAGACTTGACAAACAAAGATAAATTCACACTTTGCTTCCAGCAAGGTGCTGTGCACAAACACCATTTTAAAATCCTGTTTTCCCAGCTGTAGCTAATGAAGGGAATCAGGACCCTTTTCTCCCCTGTCAACCCCATAACTCACGTTTCTCCCTTCTCCATTCCTTCCTGCATGCCCTAGGATGAAGAGAGAGTGGCCCTGGGTCTTACTCTGAATGCCCAGCTGGACTGCGCCCTTCCTCAGTTTCTTCCACAGCCACCAGAGCAACACTCCCACTCCCTGTCAGCTGCTCGACCTCCCCTTCAAAATCAGATTCCAATAGGGGCCATGACAGGTCTATAGTTTCCTGGATCTATATTTTTTTCCTTTTTAAAGGTGGGAACCACATCCAATGCACGAGTAGTCCCTCATAGTTTTTTAAAAAATCCTATTTTTTAAAGATAGGTCATAATAGTTCTATAACAACTCCTTGTATAATTGGTCTACCAAAAAAATGTTTTTTTTGCTTTGAATTAGGTTATAAAGGTCATGAAGTTTGGCCTCCATTCCCCCTTAATTTTAGTTTTAAAGCCTTTTTGATAAGTTCAGGCAGTAATTTCCCAAATATATATTTCCAGTCCTTGTGAGGTGCGGTCCATCTCTTGCCAGTAGTCCTTTAATGGAAAATTAATACATTAATGATTTAATCTACCTGACAGCCCTAACATTTCTTTCATCCTAATATTAACTCAGCATGATCTTACTTTGCTTTTACTCTCAGACAAAGGGTCAACCAGGCCCTATTATCTATAGACAAAAAGGAAGTATTTTTTCTAGAAATTATCTATTTAGTTAGGTGGCAATTACCAAATACATCGGGTGATATAGCTCAAGTGACTGTCCTCAGTAGACTGTATTAAGGCCTATCCCAGTAATCCATTCTCAATTACTAATGAACCCACCCAGATTCCAGCTGAAGCTGGCAATATCCTAAGGGCTCTGCTTGCATGACTGCAATCTGCACTTAGAGATTAGCTGAGGCTCTGGGTAGAATCACAACCATGTGCCCTCTTCTTGCCCATTGCTCTCAAAACTCCCCATGATTTACAAAGGAACTGAGGGTGCTGAAAAGAGCCAAAAGAGTGTCATGGAAAGAATAATAAGAATAAATCCAACTAGATATAGGTCAGAGCCATTGTGAAGGCCTACATTGTAGCAGTAACAGCAGTGAAATATCACATTACATCTGCAGAGTGTCAATTCACGAAGCTTTCCTGACCTATTCCTGCCATAGGCAATGGGGATGGGAAATCAAACCTCACAATTGCATTGAGAAACTTGCATTTCAGTAAAAACAAAACACATTCCAGTTGGCAACATCAAGATCATCTCCACGGAGATTCACAGTGGCTGGAAGGAATGACTTCTACAACCCACGAAATTGCCTTGTTGGGGAATGTAACTGATGATACATCTTGGGAAGAGGGGAAAACAGGGTCAGACCCAAAGCGTGAATTAAGTGAGGTCAGAGTTGGCTTCATTTGGTCCATGCTGACATGAAGCTCCTAATAAATAACTGGATTTCTTTTGAATATTGGTCTGAGGCTCATGATTTAATTAGGGCATCAGTCAGAACCCTGACACAGAGTGTCAAAAAATGGCCTGTTCAAGGTCACCCAATCCCTTCTTGGGAAGAATGATTCAGAGGATAACTTACAGGGCCATGCAGAGGAATTTGTCAACATTGAAAATGACTTAAGCCCCTGTCACACTGCACCAACGGATGGAAAAAGGATGTAAAATGGAGAAAAACACTTGCCATCCGTTGGTTAACGTGATGCTTCCGTTCTGTACTCACTGCCTTCCATTTTGCTTCCCTTCTCTATCCGTCCAGCATTCCGTCTATTTGAATTTCACCACTCAAAAGGTTTTGAGCTGCTCAAATTTTGAAACCGAAAATGTATCCAAGCGTCGATTTCCATCTCTGCCCTTGTCGCTAGGGTAACACATCTGGTCATAACGCATGAGACTGGAGGGACATACACGTTCTGCATCCGTTATGGCATCGGCAGCCCGCTATATCCGCTAGAGCATACGCTGCAATGCACGTCAGTAGAGCCGCCCTGCAACTCACATCCCGTTCCAAGGCAGTAAACCGCACTCGCTAGGTGAGGAAGCGGAACGGAACGCGCAGCTTAGTAGCACGGACGTTGAAAGGATGAAGCGGTTGCAGCGATCACAAAAAAAAGCATTTAAAACAGAAAAACATTCACAGAGGGGACCTATCTCGGATATTAAGATGTCTAGAGGATGCCTAGAAGGATGCCAAAGGGACAGCATAGTGGAAAACCTGTATTGCCTATAAAAGGGGAGGGCAACTCACTTTCTGGGATCTCACTTTCAGAACCAGCCAGCCCAGTTGTGCAGACTCTGCAAGCCTCCCATCTGCCTCTTCCTCTTCCACAGCATCCAGTCCATGTCCACCATGGATCATAAACAAACTCCTTTTGGTAGCCACCATAATTCTGCAAACAGTGCGAAGCCTATCCTACAAGGCTCTGTGAACTCTACTACGGGAAGAAAGGAGGCGGCCAAAGAAAGCATAATTGGGTCTGAGAATGGATTTGGGAGAAGAGCAGAGTACGGACTGTAACAACCAAAGTTGATGGTGGAGCTCAGGAACGAAAGACCCTCGTGGCAATTCCAGAACTTCATGAGGATGCCTCAGCCATGTTTGACGAAAGTTGTGCAGCGCTGATACCCAGGTTGACCAAGCAGAGCAACCAAATTCGACCGCCAGCCTGGACCCTGGCTCAAGGTGGCACTGACTCCCACAAACGTTGGAGCCATAGATGGCAAAGCAACGTGGCCTGCAAAGCACCAGCCAAAGTCGGGGTCCCAAGCCGCTCACTTATTTTCAAACTACAAGGGCTTCTTCAAGCATCGTCCCTCTTCGCATGGGTTGATGCCGACTACAAGTTCAATGTACTCGATGCTGTCAGGCAATGGCTCATGTTCCGATGCCAGGTAATACACGCAGTCATCTCAGCAAGGATGGGGCTGGAACGCAACCTCATCATCGGGCTTCCCAAGATCCAGACCCCTGCCCAGCGACATGCAAGATGTCCCTACTTCATCATGGGGGATGACGCCTTCTCCCTCCAAACCTACCTTCATGAAGCCCTAACACTTTCAAGACACCTCACCCGTGAAGAGAGGATCTTCACTACAGGCTGTCCAGGGCAGGCGGATGGTGGAGAATGCTTTGGCAGTCCTGGCCCAACAGGTTCCAGGTACTTCTCACCACATGCAGCATCGCCCAGAGACTGTGAGGAGGACTCGTTGGGGAAGCTTGCTGCATCCTGCCAATCTCATGCGCACCCGCTACCCAGTCCTTGCAGGAACAGGCTTGTGGACCTCAACAAGGCAATTTGGGGACTGGAGCCTGGGGAATGGAGGCAGGGCAAAACCTGATCGACACTGAGGATGTTGAAGGCCCCAAAACAGAGCTCACGTGAAGGGAAGAAGCCAGCGCCAACCGTCCTGAAACACTGGTGCAAACTCCCCAGTCTGGAGCAGTGGGTGGCAAAGACAGGATGATTAGATGATTAATGGGTGCTTCCTTCAGCTGTCTCTCAACATGGATGGACTTTGGGCATTTATGTTGGGTGGGCCTACAATGAGCAGGGCATTTAATAAAGAGTTTGTGTTTATGTTTTAAAATGTGGTTGATGAATGCTTACATTGTTTATTGATAATGAAGGAACCATCAGGGAGGGTGGACATAACAGTCCCACTATGCTTCCCTGAATGTTTTATCTATCCCACAGCTATCTTAACACATAACCATAACTATCTTACCATCCCAAAGGTATCCCTGCTCCATCCCAACCTGCTATTCCTTAACCCATACCCCAAGGTATCCCTGCCCACATGCCCACTGCTATCTTTACCCATCCCAAAGATATCCCTGCCCATCCCACTGCTATCCTTCCCCATCCAAAGGTATCCCTGCGCCATACCCATCACTGCTATCCTTACCCATCCCCAAAGGTATACCTGCCCATCACCATGCTGCTATCTTTAACCCTATCCCATCAAGCATGCCAAAGGCTTAAACCATTTCTAAAAGTTTCCACCAAGACTTTATTGAAAAAAAATAAATGAACAAAGTGTGTTGACGCAAGATAAACTTTTAATTTAATACAAGCTGTAAGAAAAAATGACCCAAGTCAAGTGTCCAAAAATTTTAAGGTTTACCAGGTAGCCACCCAGTCTCTGCACTCTATCGGCCACTTCGGAGGTTGTTGCCAAGTTTCAGGGCTGTGGAGGTGGCTCGGTGAATGGGTGCTGGGTCTGAAGCATCATTGGGGTTGCCTGGCCCCGGGGACAACAGGTGACGGTGTGTTGAGGAAGCTCTCAGACAGCTGGCTCAGCCCCGTGATGTTGAGAGCTCCTTCCTCCATGCCATGGGGTGTCAGCCTTGGTAACGCGAGACAGATGTACTGAGGCCCGGCTTGCTACTGGGTGGAAGGAAGGCAGCAGTGTAGTGGGGCTGTCTGGTCTCAGCTGTGTGAGGACTGGCGTGGTGAACATCTGTGGCGTGGGTGGCATCGGTGGCATCAGTGGAACGTTGGGCAACGGTGTTCGTCCGATGACTCTGTGCCTGGACTGGGAAGGGCTGCTGCCTGTGCTGCTGGACCTCTGGTAGCCCATAGCCCTGTATGGAGAGGGCCTGTGGAAAGCTTGGAAATGGGGGGGCACATCACCTGGTGGAGGAGCCAGCCTGGACTGGGTGGGAGGCAGTTCCTCTGGGTCTGGGGGGTTGTGAAGCAGCTTCCGTGATCCAGTCCCTCACCACCTGGTAACTGGGTTCCTCCATGTCCGTGACGGGTCTGGTTGACATAGGTTGAGAAGGGCTTGCGTTGAGGATGAGGAGTTCGGTGGGTGGACCAGCTGAGGAGGAGATCTATGCTTGCTCCAGATGGGGTGTCCCAAGATCTCCAACAGGACAGTGTGGCTCTGCCCCTCCTGGTCTGGCTCCTCTGCTTTTTGTGGAGGTGGACTGGGGTGCTATGCGGGTAGGGCTGTGTGGACGTGCCGTTTCCTTTCCTCCCACTGCACGCAGGGAGTCCTCCACATGCTCCACCATGGTTAAACGGCTGTCTGCGCGTTCTCCGCCATGGGGACCCTCCACAGAAACCTGCCTGTGGAGACAGGGAGCTGACTCTCGGCCGGAAAAGGACTGGCTCTCAGCAGGCTTGTCCGGAGAGAGAGGGTCATGAGAGGGGTAACTGCTGTTCCATCGGTGGTCCGATCTCACCCTCCAGGAATCTTGCACCTGGCCAATGATGTAAGGTCTCTCTTTCCGTCAGCTTAACCGTGGCCTGGCCAGATTTTTTGAGGTGCAGCTTCCTGTACCCAGGTGTGGGATGTTGATTCCACCCGCTGAGGAGCACATCCCAATGTGTACCCAGACTCTCCGCCTTCTCTCTCCAAGCAGCCTGCTTCCTTTTGGTGTCCCTGTACAGCCGGTGGTCCCTGCCACCATAGATAGTACATTCTCTCTCAAGCCGCTCCAGCACCTCATCGCTCGTGTTCCTCCTCAATGGAGTATTGCCGTCCTCTCCCATTCCCGCATATGCCTCTTCCTCCCTTTTGGCCGGACGCAGATGGACCCTCATCAGAGGGGGCTTCAGGGGTTGTAGGGGCCTGCTCCTCCACAACACCAGCAGCAGCAGCAACAAGCAGGATCATCATCATCATCATCACCAAGCACAAGCAGCAGCACCTGCAGGACCAGGATCAAGCAGCAGCAGAGTAGACCAGCAGCCCAGCAGGACTAGGAGCAAGAGCAGGACGAGCAGGTCCAGCAGGACCCAGCAGGACGAGTAAGACCAGGAGCAATCACGCAGGACGAGCAGGACGAGCAAGACGAGGACATGAGCAGGACGAGCAGGAGAGCAGTGACCACAGTACGAGGAGCAGTGCCCAGCAGAGTAAACACCAAGCAGAAGCATTCACCGCCAGAAAGGCAGCATCAGCAGAGTAAGGCATGAGCAGAAGCACCACCGCCATAGCAAGAAGCAGCAGAAGCCCCAGCCGCAGAAGAGCGAGCCGTGCTATCAGAAGGCCCAGCAGAAGCAGAGTGAGGGCCCAGGGGGCGGGAGGGTGGCCCTGTCCCCTTTTGCCAGGGCTGGCAGCAGATGGCTGAGGCTTTCTCTTTTCCCTATGGTTGGGGTTGCTGGCTGGGCAGGGAGGCTGGCAAGGGCAAGCTGGCAGGAAGGCTGGCAGGAAGCTGGCAAGGCAGGGAGGCTGGCAGGCAAGGAGGCAGCAAGGCTGGGAAGGGAGGCTGGCAGGATGGCAGGCAGCCAAGGCAGGCAGCCAGGCTGGGCAGCAAGGCTGGCAAGGGCACTTGATGTGTCCTGGATGCCCGGTCTTTCCTCTGAATGGTGACCTGCTTGGGAGCTGCTTCCCTTTATATCCATGGGGCTGACGGCAATATCACACCCGCCCCTCGCAATGCGCAGCGAACGCTAGCATCCGCTAGGCTTCGCTGTGCATCTGCTAGGCTTCCCATCTGCATCCGCTTCAATCCGCTCGGCGTCATTTCCTGTATCCATTCTGCGTCCGCTTTGCTGAGACCCCCCCCGGAAGCCTAGCAGATTGCCACCTGCTCCCATCCGCTTCCATCCTCTAGGCTTCTGTTCCGCATCCGCTTTCCATCTGCTCTTTCACCTCCCCTTGTCCGTTCCTTTCCTGTGTTATCCGCTCTGTTTTTTATGGCAAATTTTTGCCCCTTTTGAAGAGCGGATAACAACGGTTGGAACATTTTTCTCGTCCGCTGTGGTCCTTTTTAACAAACGTTTTGCATCCGTTGGGCAAGTATGACAGGGCCTTTAAATCCATTCTCAGTTTTGCAGGCACGTGGAAACAGTCCATTGGAAATGCCCGGGAATGAACTTTCCTCAATTATATGGCAAAACCATTTGGACCCTGATAAATCTGTGCAAGTGGACAGGTTTTGGGGGGATGTCAACACTAATTGCTTATTGATTCCTGTCCCTTCTTCCATGAAAGTCTCTATGACAGTGACAATAGGTCCAGGAAAGTGTTAATTATTGCTGATGTCAAGGTGTTCTTGACATCATTTAGGAGACTTTGGGTCAATTTCTCCTCAAGAAACTCATCAGACCCCAACCTGTTTAGACAATTTTTGTCTTTTCCAACACTCCCCTTTCTAGGAAAGATGTGGAAAAAATAGCTTGCTTGGCAGCTCCAAGAGTCTTGGAAAAACAGATTATCAGGACCCCCTTTTCAGTTGGGTTATAAATCCGGGTTAAGGAAACATAATCAGCATTGGTTATGCTTGTAAATGAATTGAGTGGTAGAGTGGGAGTAGTATCATATTTTCTCTTGATCTCTTGGCAGCTTTTCCAATGCATTGACCATAGCTTTCTTGGAACATAGGCTATGGATGTTTGGGGCTGGATGGCTCAGTATTGCACTGGTTTGGCTTCTTTCCTCTCAAAACCGCAAATCAGTGTTTGATAGGAACAAAGAGATCCAAGTCATTCCTCGTGGGACGCCACCAAGGTCAACTATTCCTTTTTCACTTTTAACCTCTACAGGAAGAACCACTTGGGCAGATCATCCAACACTATGGACTGAAAATACATTATCAATATTGCAGGATAACAGACAGCTTTTATATCACATATACTCACAGATAAATCCACGCAATGCTGTGTACCTTTCATAGTGATATGAGAATATAGAGAGCCTAATCGCGGCGACAGCAGGTATTTTTGACTATGGCAGGTCGGATCCTGTGCAGAGAACCTCTGGATACAGCGGTTCATCATCTTTAGTTTTTCCATATAAGCTCGATATCCCCAGATAGATCATGAACAGCAACCTGGGGGTGCTCCCGGACTTCCACTTCTGCTTAAAGCCAACGGTGGTGGACTGGTTAGAATGCAGCCATGGCAGGGATAATTTCTACTCATTCCATGGAGTTTCAATTTTGATCAGCTCAAGGTTGGCCTATTTTCTGAGGCTTTCCAAATTCTGAGGTAGTAAAATGAGAAGCCAGATTATTGGGGAAACATATGGCTGATTCAGTAATGCCTGCCTTTTATTAGTAAGGCATTAATGAACACTACAGAAAGTTACCAATGTGTAATTGCTATATAATAGAGAAGGTGCCATGTTGTTTTCCTGGGAGGGCCTTGTGCAACTTGTGTTGTGTGCATTGAATCATTATCTATCAATTGTGGTTGCGGTTACATAGTACTAGTATTCATTGTATTGGTTACTGCATGCCTGGATACTGTAATGGATGGTTCAAAGCTATAACTGGAAACGAATGCAGTGGTAAGCAAAAACACTAATTGCCAGAACCAAATGGCCTGACAGACCAAGACCACACCATAAAGCCCATGATAGGCACTCTAGCTGGTAATGGCACCGGTCCAAAAAGCAAAAATCACTGGGCTTGTCAACACACTGAGACACTACATACGGAGGACCGAGAAGATGAACAGACCTATGGAACCATTCTGCTGAACACATGATCTGATAAAATCTCTAAGTACAATATGATGACGTGGGAAACATACACCAAACAAAACTGAATATACATAATATTCAAATATAACAAATATTTGTTTTTTTACCGTTTCGCGGGTACTTAACATGGTGCTGTTCAGCTTCCTTCTGGTAACTTATCCACGTCAATTGTAGTGCTTTCAAAGTTGTAGCAACGTTTCCAGCAAGAATCTCATCTGCCATATCAGGCTTCTGTATGGATGTGGGTCTCACAGCATATTACTGGTTCAATTCGAGGCTGGCCTACCATATTGATCTGCCTGGGAGTTTTGTCTGTGTTCATGGACTTGGCGTTTGATTGATTGGTGTTTCTTGGATTATATATCTGTCTGTTTTGTGGCTTTGTTGGTGCTTGCAACACTGTATTCTGTGTTGGAGGCTTCGTGCGCTTGGCCTTCGCGTAAAAGGATGGCTGTTATCTATTAGAAGACTGGTCTTATTGGTGTGGTGGATGGGCTTGCTAGTTTAGAGCATCGAGCGTTCAGGGGAGTCTGTTTGTGCCCAGCGTGTTTGCCCTGCGCTTGTGTGTGGAGATCTTTCTATTTGAGGAGTTCAAGGCTTCTCAAATATGACAGTCTGGTGAATCAGCCCTTCATATTCATAGATTACAGAGTCTTTTTTCAATCTCTATGGCCTTTGTAGATTTGTGGCCTGGGATTTTCTTATAGTAGGCTAGGGTTTGTTGTGCTATTATGTTGATGTTATGAACCTGTGCGCTTTCATGGTGTGGAACTCAGTGAGAGTGTGTTCCAGCTTTTTACTGCATATTTTGTGGTTCATCAGCGCGGGATTGATCTTTCTATTAGGTCTGTCCAATGTATATTGGCTTGGGCATATGATAGGGACGATCTATATGCTTGGATTTTTCCAGGTCAATGTTTATCTTTGGGGTTTCTAAACATGGCTGCTTTTTTTTTGTGTTACTTTTTGGGCCAGTCTTAAGATGTGATGCCTGTGTAGTATCTTAACTGGATTTTGTCCTATAGTACCTCTTATGATAGAGAGCAGGACAGCTGTTCCATAAGTCTGTTTGATCTTTCTGGTCTCTTATTATTGTCTTAATGTCTTTTATGCGAGTAAGTGTATAGATTTTTTTTTGTGGAAGCGCCTACCTCAATCCGACCAATTCACCACCACCCGTCCACACGATAAACTCCTGTGGCCAAAACAATCCTAGCCAAAACGCAGCCATGCGCAGAACAAGACACATATAAAAACTGAACTATTGCCACCCTGACTAAGTACTGACAGCAATGGCTTCCACGCGTTCCAATGCTTCAACAGTAGGCTAGCCTCTTTAAACTAGCGTATTATACACCTGAACCAGATACGAACTCAGTACAGAAGCCTGATGATGGCAGATGAGATTCTGCTGAAACTTGCTAACACACTTTAAAAGCACTACAATGACGTGGGTAATACCGAAGGAAGCTGAAACTGTATTCATGTAAGTACTAGAGAAAATTTTTAAAAAACAAATGATATAACCAGATAGATAGATAGATATAAAATTTAATAATTAATAATTATATAATACATATACATCATACTACATATACTCTATACATATATCATATACATATACATATACTATTACATATACATATACAGTATACATAACAATACATATACATAATACAAATATATAGTTATTTATCCATATCATACAGTAGTTGTGCTTTATAGTTGTAGCTGTTTCGAGAATCTGCATCGCCATCATCAGGCTTCTGTATTGAGTTTATCTGTGAGTCAGGCTATCACAGCCATTTCAATTTTAAATTTGAGGCTAGCCTACCGTTGAGCCAGAATGGTTTTTTCTTCATCCTGATTGTTTGAGAGTCTTGATCTGTGTTTATTGGTCTTGGAGTTGTACTGTAAAATTAAGATAAATGCAGATATAAGAATATGTAAATAACTAGCTTCTGTACAGACTTAGCAGTTCAGATTAGATATATTTAGCTGCCAGTGGAAACTGAATTTCTCTGCCATCTTAGAAAAAAATCAGAAAATATTAAGATGCTGCCTCCAAAACCCTATTAATGCTTTGTGTTCCCTTCTAATTAATTGTTATGCAATAAGGAATGTCATTGTCAAGGGACAGCGGGATCTCTCCTATTTAATTGATTAAAGAAAGCAAAAGAAGGTGGTTTTGGTGGAGTATTACCATCTGAGGATGGTAATAATTGTATTGGCTTATTTTTCTTGATTTTAGAAAACAGCTTTGATTAGTGTGCTATTCCAAAAATGACTGTGAGGTAATGTCTATAAATTATTGCTTGAAGCACTTCTAAATGGAAGTGGAAATTTTAAAGGGATAGAGTGGCCCAGTCAGTGACTGTGAAATCATACTGAAAACAAGCCTGTACAATAATTGAGAAGTTTCCTTGTTTATATCTACATTTGATATCTCCATACCAAAAGAACACTCCAATTTTAAATTGAAACTACCAAAGGAATTAAAATAACTAATGGAACACATTTCATAGTGTTCTACGCAACACGGGAGGGAACACAGATTTGGTTTTTGTTACAAGTAGCCCAAAGACAATTTCAGCCTGATATATTGACTAATAAATACCATTTTAAAATTTACTATTGTTATTATTAGGATTTATTTTATATTCTGAAGTTCGAATATAACGTTTAAAATCCAAATAAAACTAATTGCTGCATGCCATCCTCAAGCTCCTTGATTACTAAAGCAAACATAAAATAGCTTAATAATTCTATTTCTGTTAGTTATTCTCCATTAAACAAAACAATGATTAATTATTCTTTGATAATTACATCTCTTTTTCTAGGTGCATTCACATCCACCGAGGCTGCACATTATGCCAAAATTACTAAATACTCATACCAACTAATGGATCAAAGCATTGACTGATGAGGAAAAATATACTGAATTAATGAAAACCAATTCGATGAAAGAGTTGACATCATATGCAGAAGTTATAAAAAAAGGCCAACAGCATATTTGAAATAGAAAACAACATTGAAAATAAAGATCCCAATATCACAATATTCTTATAAAAATCAAGGGTCAATCATATCTAGAATATATTTTGAAGATTTTGTCACTAAACCACAAAAATGATGTAGTAGAATTAGAGATGTTCACAAGGGATAGCTAAGATGATCAAGGGGATGGGACAGTGTCTCTATGAGGTAAAATTGCAACATTTTGGGATTTTTCATCTAGAGAGGTGGTGAATGTTAAAAAAAACAGTAATCAAGCTGCTTTTATTCATTGAAGCAGTACAAATCACAATCACAAATAAACAAGCAAACAAATAAATAATGTACTATGAAAGGAAAAGAAAGAAAGAAAAGTTCACTAGAACCATTGCTATCCTGAAAAAAACTGTTCGAAAAGCTAATTTCTCTCTGCCTCTTGGGGCATAGGAGATAATTTTGAACCCTATGATGAGTACAGTCATGTACATACAGCATTTGTCAGCTATCTCATGTAGGGAACTATCTCCATATACAAACTAGATGCAATAAAATGATTGGAAGATGCTAAAGCTAAAGTCAGAAAAATCTGCATTGGAGAGGTAAAAAAAAGTTTTGACATGCAGTTAAGCCACACCCCTTTTTAAAGTGTGTTGCATTAAAAAAAGTGGTTTTGATAGGACAGTAGAGAATGTACCACTACACTGTGTTCTGAAAATACCTACTGTGTTCTGAAAAAACAACTAGAACACAATTTCTATTTCTGTCATTTATATCTGTGTCATCTATCATCATTTTATAGATATGAAGTGACTCACAAACATGGCTGAAGTGTAGGACCTGCTGGATTTGATAATATATATATTCCAATGATTACAATCCTATTACACATGAGAAAATGAATTTTCTTGCCTAGAATTATATATTACTTCAGTAGAGGTTATATATAAATAATATGGCCCAGGATAGTGATTCATTATGGTCAATATTTGCTATTATCATCAATTCAGTCAATAAAAAACAAATTATAGTTTAGAACAGACCATAGGTCGAATAAAGGAATAACACTCTTTGATTTAAATGCATCAGTGACTGTCATTAACACCCTGTCACTTAGGCAAAGAATTATGCAGAGTGCCCCTGGCAAGATCATTTCCAGTAATTTGAACAACAAATTAACTGTATCTTTTATTTATAGCACTATCACCAGCCACATTTTAATTCTCTATCCACATACATACATATACACACACATACAAACACATACACCTATAAGGAGATGTTCTTCAGTTCCTGAAATACTTATGCTGCCCCTTAAAAGAAAATTAAAATTAGTATTTATTTTTTAAAAAATATTGTTAATATTTTTATGATTATGGTTCATTGCACAGTCAGTTCCAACGAGATTTGGCATTTTTATCCATATAGAGTCCTTCTGAAGGACCTGGAATAAGCAAGGGTAGATGTTTGATGGTGTTAAAAGTATGCATAATTTAAGCTATTCTGAATAAAACTGTTGTTTACAATTGACTGCTGGTGGAAGAACAAAGATAGGAAAGTTAACAAAAATATGGATGGAAATGAAAAAAAATAAATCCATTAATCCAAAGTGGGGCTTAAATTACCCTTGTCAAAGAAACAAAATTTGCATTTTAACTTTATGTCTCTTAAAGATATATGGAATACACTTAACTTTATATTTGTTCAGAACGCAACACATACATACAAACACATATAGCACTTGTGCTTTGATTTATTTTTTTAAATGTAATATCAAGTGGCAATCTCTTTAACTGTATCTTGTATTGTTACTGGATTGATTGTATTAAAGGGTAAAGACAAGATTACCTTAGCAACAGAAATGACACAAAAAAACCCCTTATGCTGATTACATAGCTTCAGTCTCAACTGTGTTCCAATAAGTTTGAAAATGCATATTCCTCTTACCTTCAAAGCTATTCATGTGGTCAGTATTTGAAAGTTTGCAGCAGAGTTTATCATCAACATGCTTCAAAGAATTTCAAGTCAAAAAATACATTCACAAATGAATATGACACAGTTATAGTAATATCAGTCAGTTTGGCAGGAAGAAAAAAATCACAATATAAAAACTTCATGTTGATATATAAGACTGGATTAAGTTATTCCTGCAAAAAGTATCTTACATTATTTTTAGAAGATGGCCAGACTTTAGCTGCACTAAATCTTCAGGAGTGTGAAATTTTAAATTATTTTGAAATAATTTGTGCACCCTTAATGGCCTGGTCTTTTCCTATAGGAAAGCTGTTCAGTGCAAAAGATTTAAGTGGATAGAGATTGGGCTCATGCATGCCACCCACAGTTGTTTGCTGGGAGGTAAAAGGTTAGGGTTAGGGTTAGGGTTAGTGATTAAAAAGTGTTGTAATGTTATGATCCCATATCTTAGATTTATAGATATTGTGACATAAAAATGTAATGGTGGTTGCATCATTATATCAACATGCATATGTCATCATTTTAATTTAATGGCAGCTTCTTGTAATGCAACCCAGAGCTATTATTGCTAACCTGCATACATACAATGGGGTGGATACTTGTATTTATGTGAGTTTGAGTACTCTTGTTGACATGATCCAGAGAACTAAAATGTATTTCAGATTTCAAAGACAGCTGTAGTTACAATCAGGCAAATAGGAGCTTCCAGACCTATATCCAAATGCAGCATTTCCCATGTGTGTTTCCAAAGCACCATTTGCATATTGAATACCAGAGCACACAGCACAGTCCTGGTGTCTATGCATCTTTTAAAGTTCATATGAGAAAATTTTGGTTAGCAATTTTTTGTAATATAATTGTACACTTGAAATGTGCATTTGGTTGTTGGATAGTAAAGGGGAATGAAAAAGAACATATGCTTGTGGGTCTGTAGAAAAGATTACATGCATATTGGATTCATTAGATGACAAAATTGTGGCCACATACTAGGGATCTTGGCAAGTAGTAGCTGCTGGCTGATCTCAGAACCTAAACAAGGTCAAACTTTTATACCATTTCTATGCTGGACCACCTGGAAATTCCATGGCAAACTTTTTAAAGAAAACTCAAGAAATGAAATGGTGAATGAGGTCTATAATTCTGTCTAGAAAACTACATGGGTTCAGTCACAAGGAAGTGAACTCGAATCAAAGACTTTTGGAAGGATTTTAAATTAAATATGCACCCAGGTTCTCTGTTGTGAATGTGGGCCACCAACAGGTTTTTTGAGAACATGAAAGGACAACATGATTTCTATTCACACCCAGCCCAATATAAATATAACCTCTGCTTTGTCTGTTTTGAGTTGAAAGCAGTATTTCCCAGCTTGTGCCAGTTGAAGCAAAGTTGTCCAGCTGCATTTTACTTTGTTAGGAAAAGCCATGCACTAATTGGCTGCAGTGCAGAATCAGAAAACAAGTCTCACTTCAATTTGCCGGGATTTTGCTCAAGAAAATCTAATGCAGCCCTTGTTACAGATCTTTCTCACTGGCATACTGGAGATAAAACTTACTTGAAATGCAAAAGGTCCCCAGTTCATGGAATGCTGTTTATAAATTGGGTGAGTATAGCCACAAGAAGTAGTCTACTAGGGAGCCATTATCGCTTTCAATCCAGATTGAATCCCTGGCAAGTTATTTTTACTTGGCACCAGCAAGGACAGAAGTGGCTTATGGGTGCAATGCAGATATATTCTATGACCCTGAATTTAAGCAACCATTCTAGCACATTGATCAGGGAAAGAATGGAAACTTTTAAAATGGCTGAGGCAAGCTGGGAACATCACAGAAAAGTCCCTGAACAACTGCAGTCAATAACAAGGGCAAGGTTAAGTCTGCAAACAGGAACCACATAAGTAGCAAGGCTGGGCAAGGGATGTCAACATAGCAGAAATGTCAATATGATATTGTCTCAGATTATTGTGAAAAACTGAAATGTCAGCAACAATAATTTTGATGTGTTTTGAGGCAAAAGTGACAAAATACAACATTCTCTTGAGGAAAGTTCTCACAGCAAACATTCGCTTCAGAAGAAAACAAAGAAAAAGTTCTCACACCAGAGGAGATTCCTGCAGCAAAGCCCTCTTTAGGATGCAAAAATATTTTCCTTTCTCAGGCGCGAATAAAAAAGCTGGAAGAATCAATGTTTGGAAAACATTTCACCTCATGAAAGAGCATCCAAGTAGCAATTCACTGCCAAATTTAAGTTTACTTTGGGCAAAAAAGCCTTCATTAGGTTGACCTCTTAATTCTTTGCTTGTAAACTGAATATGGTTAGGAAATTGGCCATCAAGGATGAAGTATGTATTAACAATTGAATGGCTGACAATAATTGTGTCCTTAGGTATTAAACAATTGTTTAACTGCAAACAATAAAACTGCACTATTATACTTTTTGTAGATCTCATATATAGTTTATCCAATCAATCTTTGTGAATCCCACAATGCAGGCCATATTGCTCTGTATTGTTTGGGCAGTAGATTTTTCTAACTTCTCAATTTAGTTTATAGCCTGTTGTTTATGGAAATTAGAAGACTCCAAATAACTAAAACTGATTGGCCGAACAGGCCGCTTTTGGATTGGACAATTAAGCACCATTTTGATTGGCTCATCTGATGGTGGGAATTCTTAAAGAGCTGTCATTCGCCGCAGGCCACCAGCAGAGGCTATAAGAAGGGCTGCAGCAGTTTCGGCAAATGTTCCGCTACAAGTCATTATACTGTTAAAATAAAGAGCTGTTTGTTGGAATACCGGTCTCGCATACCTTATTATCCAAACGGAACATAGCCATTAATGCTTTTAGCACAGAAGTGAGAAAGAGAGAGCATGCCTGGATGAGTAATTGTAGGGAAAAAACCACAGTTGTGAATGGGGAAAAGAATGACTGATTGATACAAGAGGATTCATATGACCAAAAGTAAAGTGTGTTATTATAACCAAAAACATCATCTAGCTTTTTTTGCATAGCTACATAAGGAATATGTAGAATTATTTTTTATTTATATTTATTTATTAAACCAATTATGCAGTTGTCCATCTTACAAACAAGTGATTCTGGGCAGACAAACATGTGACTCTGGACAGAGGTTCTTTGGCAATGTACATCTGTGTAGATATTTTGCCAGAGAAAGACTGACAACCTATACTATTGAATGTTCTAAAATCTGTTCTTCACAAATCTGCACCATAAAATCCAGCCAGATTTTATATTATTTTATACTCGCAGTGATCAGTACTAAGATTGAATCCTAATTTGTAAGTAGCCTCCCAGAACAAAATGTGGGACTTATTTAGTGCCATATATTAATGTCTCTATACTCATACTCATGCAATATTGTCTGTCAGCACTATAATCACTGCTTTCTTCTGACCATATAAATGTATTAATTCTGTATTCAATTGTATTCATTCTAAAGCCCCTGTCACACTGCACCAACGGATGCAAAGAGGATGTAAAACGGACAAAAAAGCTTGCCATCCGTT
>BHFT01015982.1:64941-93988 GCA_004320025.1 Laticauda laticaudata | reverse complement strand
TTTTCACTACTTTTTGGAGCGGATGACAGCGGATGGAGCCACCCCTGAAATTTTGCTTGTCTGCTGTGTCCTTTATGCATACGTTTTGTGTCTGTCGTCCAGTGGGACCCGGCCTTTACTGATGGCTTTTTCCTTAAATTCAAAACAATTATTTTGAGAGGCAGAGACTTTTCAATATCAATTGTGTTTTTTCTGTGCAGGGAAGAGAAATCAACTTGATCTCTTTTGGAAGTTGAGATTGCACAGTACTATTTAAATTCAACATAGCGTAATAATTATATTTTCATGTTATTGTTTACATTAGGTTCTTTTGGGGGTGGGTGGGCTTTCTTTACTCTTAGCTACTAAATACTTTTTTTCTGATTGCCAACTTTTATATTATATTTCAATGCAATGGAAAACCATTGTTTCTGCTATTCGATTGTTCATCCTGGTGAAATATCAGAATAGGAGTTTTCTGTCTTATAAAGCAAATTTGGATAGTAAATAGTCCACATTCTAATATATTTTAAGCAAGGGACCTGGTTTGGGAAGAATTGGTTTCGTTTTTGCTTAATTAACACTCAGTAGACTTGCTCTTTGCTTTAAATGGCCACTTTCCTATCCAATCTTTTGATCTTTCTTAGCCTGTATGGTCGTTATCTCCCTCTCTTTCTTCCATGCTTGAAATTAAATGTGTCACCAGGACAAAGGTTTTAAGAAATATTTTGTGGAAGACTATTTTTATGTGAAAATTGCATGTCTTTTCTCTGCCATTAAATTAGAAGTCAAAAGTATAACTTAATTAAAATTAGTGAACTTCTAAGAAATATAGAAGTAAAGCAGATGCCTGAAATTGCATTTAGGGGCAAGTTTTGTTCAAATGAAAATATGAAAAATATTTTCAGGCAAGCCACCATCTGTTCATACAAGGTTTATTGGAAAAAGAATGATTGCAATATGATAACTAGGAAAAAAAAGTCAAATGGCTATTCATAGTGTTTCAGATTAAATTGTTAACGCATGTACCACTTTTATGCACCTTTTTATTACTACTTAAAAGGAGTTATGAAACAGAGGGAGGATTTCAATAAACTATTTGGCTGCCTTTCCATAATAATTATTGGGTAGATGGAGAGAAGGGTATATGTAATTCCTATATAATAGCCCCACTGATTTTACTGCAGCTGGCTATGCT
The DNA here is from genome assembly GCA_004320025.1 of Laticauda laticaudata. Taxonomy (NCBI): domain Eukaryota; kingdom Metazoa; phylum Chordata; class Lepidosauria; order Squamata; family Elapidae; genus Laticauda; species Laticauda laticaudata. The sequence goes on along the minus strand of BHFT01015982.1, from coordinate 92,811 downwards.
CTCTGTGTAGTATCCTGTTTGTACCAACTAATCATCATAGTAACTTGCAGGGAAAATCTGAGGTTATTAAATATATAAATATAAAATTTGGATAGTTATTAAGTGATAATCATGTGAAATACTAAACCAGGTTGCAGAACCTATTTCTATTTTGAAGAGAAATACCCGCAAGTAAAGTATCCAGTAAAGGTTACACACACACACACACACACACAAGTTGATGCTGTCAGATGGATTTGATTATTCAGTGATTATCTGTTTTTTTAGAAGATATAATTCAACTAATTCAGAAGCTATCGAGAAAGTTATGACAAATAGAAATAACATCTAAGCAAAAAATTCTTATTAAATATAGGCAGATATTAAATTCTCAATACAAAAACCAGGAGACTATAATAAACAAGAAATTTCATACTGATCCTCTAGCAGTCAGACCAAATAATGCATTTTTAAAAAAACAGGAAAAAAATCAAAATAACTTCTTGTTGTGGATATTAGAGTATAAAACTTTACAAATATAGTTACTCAGCTTCTCTTTATTGTTAAATCTATATTTTGCTAATATTAAACATATACCAGTATAACTAAATAATTTGAATAAGTGAAATAAAACATATTGCTAAAAATGTTTCATTACCCTAAGAGTGAGCAATGAAATATTTTAAAAATAAATGGAGTTGAGATATATGAATTTAAAGTTGAGGAAATAGGGATATAGTGACTAGATAATTTTAAGCCTGTAGCGTGAAAGGGAAATTTAAATTAATAATATTCATATTTCTTTTACCAGTGAGATTTTCTGAAATCAAATGAAGTGTTAGAGTACACAAATATCATTTATTTACAGTTGCAGAACAAAACATTTAAACGACACACTCACATGATTGAGGCTTATTTTCTCATTTTTGTTTGAACCAATGGATTTCTATTGAGTATGTTCACTCAGCCTTCTCATCCTCTTTCTTCCCCCTTTCTTTCTCCACTCTCTGTTCAAAGTTATGGATAATAAGAGGCCTCACAAGCCAAGAAAGACATGTCAGGTTAATTCTGACTAGTTTCTTATTGTTCATCTATGGACAGAATCTTGCCAGACTAAAGGAATTAACTGCAGAACTATAGATATAAACTGCTAGGGAGTGTCTTTGTTTGGCCTTTTCTGCCTACCAGATATTCCATTCCTCTGGGAAGGAGCCCCTTTTTTCTGGGGACTTCAGACATTTTCTCACTCATTAAAAAAATGTCCCAAGAATGTTCTACAATTCTCTTTCATCTATGCAATAAGTAAGGAATTGTTCCCAAAGAGAACTTTTCTATACAACTTATTACAATTCTGAACTCCATTATAGATAACAATTATTTATATTTATTTCCTTAGATATCTGCCTCCTAGGTCTATAATTTATGGAAAATGAGAGGGCAAAGTTGGAAGCTGTAATGTCCTGTGGATAATTTCCTTAAATGGGTCTATAAACTACTACAACAGTTCAGTTTCTTTTGAAGCATACAGCATTGAGTTTCTCATTAGCTATTTTTAGTTATTTCTGTTTCCAAGTCTTCAATCATGCTATACTGCCAAGTTTTGCAGGCTAATTTTAATTATCTTATTGCCCAGTAGCTTTTATGGAGAGCAATCCATGCACATATTTTCCAATGGAGATGGAAGCATAGACTTAATTACATTCTATAAAAAAATAATTCTATTTTTGTGTTTTATATTTATATTGCAATAAACAATATTATAAATCTTTCCATTCCAATTTTCCTTCTAACCTGAACTGACATAAAGTTTTCAATAATAAATTCATTTGCTATTTCACAATTTCTTGTGAGACCACTGTCTTTGATCCCATTTGAAATATAGATGTTTTGTATTACATGGCTGTGCTAAAGGCATTCTGTATTACAATATGTTTGTAAATGAACTTGAACTAAAAACATTAAGAATCCATATTTTTCCATCTAGTAAATGTACACCTTTTTAATTTAATGATCATACGAAAATATTTTTTCTCTGGCTCCAAACATTTTAAGCTTGAAATTTTTCAAAGATTTTTGATCATACAATGCTCCAGCTTTTTCAAACACTTAAAAAATTTCTTGCTGGTCACATCTATCTGACCCATTTGAGCAGGGGGCAGGGAATACTGCGGGTCCCATCCACGAGAGAGATATACCTGGTGGGACCCAGAAGGGGTGAGTGGTAATTTTATTATATTAATTTATTTGATTGTTTTTATTGGTATTATTATTTTAAACATGGTTTTATATTTTGTAAGCTACCTGGAGTCACCATGGGCGAATAGGCGACAATATAAATTCAATAAATAAATAAATAAATTTGAAATACAGCTACCCAGTGTGATCTTATGAGAATGGGAGAAAGACATTCCTTTAATTAGTCAGGTCCTATACCCTCACCAATCTTGAGTTGTCCCAAAAACCTTATTAGTAATCAATGCAGCTTGTGCAGCATAGGTGTTATATGGATATACCATGACATACTTAAAACTGCCTATGCTATCTTATTCTGGACCTAAGCTTGAAGCCCCTGAATAGTCTTCAAGGGCAGCTCCATATAGAATGTATTGCATCATGTAGAGCAACTCCTGAGTTGCTCAAGGTATGAGTATCTTGCTGGCAGAGAAAAGGGTGAAGTAAATACAATGGATGAACTTATACAAAAGCTACCTTTTGTGTCTACCTGTTTTATATTATTATTATTATACATAAAAAACTACAGTGTACACAGCAAACAAGATAATTATGCTGGTTTTCATATTATAAATTACTAGTCAAACACATCCCAAGCATTTAGGACTATGTGATGTATTGGCGGATTATGCGAGCAGATCCCAGTAAGGTGGCCTTCTGTAGCTGACCAAAGGTGATTTTGTCAGCACTAATTGTTTTTAAGTGCTTGCCTAGATCTTTAGGGATAGCACCCAGTGTGCCGAGTACCACTGGAACCACCTGCACTGGTTTATGCCAGAGTGTCTGCAGTTCAATTTTCAAGTCCTGATATCTGGTGATTTTTTCAAGTTGTTTCTCATCGATTCTGCTGTCACCAGGTATGGCAATGTCAATGACCCACACTTTTCTTCTCCATAATTGTGATATCCGGGGTATTGTGTTCCAAAACTTTGTCAGTCTGTATTCGGAAGTCCCACAGTAGTATTACTGTTTATTATTATTATTATTATTATTATTATTATTATTATTATTATTATTATTGTTGTTGTTGTTGTTGTTGTTATTGTTATTATTATTATTATTAATAATAATAATAATAGTAGTATTAGTATCTCAAAAACCAATAAGAATCTCAAATTGCAGTTGACTTCTGTCTGAGAAAATATAATCCCACACAGAACTAAAAATGGAAAATACATGGCCTTGGAAAACAAATGAACCTGTTGCTCCAATCTTGTGATGGTAAAGCCTAAATGTTTTCTCCAGCAGACCCAGATAAATTCAGGGACAAAGTTTTGACAGCATGATTTGGTAATCCAGGGACTGAGATCTATAGAGGTCTCTAATTATTGTACTAATGAAACATGACCCTGTATCAAGAGTTGATCACAGCTTGTTTGAATAGATCATCTATTTTTTTGGTATTTTGTAAACAGCTTTGAAACTTTGACGGGTATGCCTGTGAGTAGGAAACTTTTCAACTAATGGTTAGCATCTACTTGGAATTAGATAAGGGTCAATGGAATTGAAAGGAGATTGGATTTAGTCAATGAAATTGAACAGAGATTGAATTTAGTTCACTTGTAGGGATTTTAGGCTGATCCTGCTTTTATATTGTTTCCACTTTTAATCACTACAATACAAAAAAGGTGTTGAAGATCAATAAAGATGATTGGGGGCTGGAGGCTAAAATATAATGAACGGTTCAGGAGCTGAGTATGTCAAGTCTAATGAAAAGAAGGATTGATAGCAATTTTCTAATATCTGAGGACCTGTTACAGAGAAGAGAGGGGTCAACCTATTCCCCAAGGCACCTGAGGGCAGGACAAGAAGCAATAGAGAGACAAATCCAACCTAGAACCAAGAAGCAATTTCATGACAGGGAGAACAATTAACTTTGTCCCCAGATTCTGCCCCTCCTCCTCCTCCACCTAGCCAAGAATGCGACAGAACAATCCAGTCAACGTTCAGTTCTTTACTTGCTTACACCATAGGGATAGAATTTTGTCAGATTAAACCTGTAAACTGGGAGATTCTAGGGAATGGCTATCTTATCTCTCTTCCTCTGTCTACGATCCAGCTCTAGATTGTGTTGTCTCTTGTCTCACATCCCTCCTTGGAGGATGCTCCCTCCATCCTAGGAAGCTGACTGTAAACTGAAGCCCATCACACCACCTCCCGCTTCATAGACACAACCCATAACAATCAAAATAAATAATACCACATATTAATATTTTAACAAGCATTCCAGGGTTAATGGCAGATAAATATTTTATCCAGATAGATAGACTGTTGAAGGAATATGTATGAAAAAATAGGCCACCAAAATGTCATTGGCTAATTTGAAATTATATTTAATTTACTAACTTCCAAAAATATCATTAAACATTTATTCTATCATCTATATTTATATGGAACAAGAATTTAACTGAACATCAACCTTTATAGGCTTTCTTAGAGCCTATTATTATTTCTCCTAGATGAGGACAATTATTTGTATCAACAACTTCCTGGTCTGGGAAAAGTTAGATATATCCAGGTCCTATTGGGATATACAGAGATTTTAGATATACATAGATTTTATTTTGATGTTGAATATTTAAATTCATGTAAAAATTCTACTTTAAAAATATGGTAAGTTGTTGCATTGAAAAATACAGAGGCATTCTAGAATAGTAACTTTGAGTTCTGTAATGATTATTTTAATGAATGTCATCAATGAAAGCATGTTTTGATAGATCCAGATATCATAGCTAAAACAGAAGCCTGTCAGAGGCATAGGAAGTAAAATTTCTTACTTCAAGCTAAACCTTGAATTTATGGTATGGTCCTTGACACATCCTTCCAGGTCTCTAGAACTGAGGTTTTTATGAGCTGCTGTTCCTCTAACAGCTAATAAAACAGAAAGAATTTGGTACATGGATATTTTCTGTAAATTAACATGTACCTAAAATCATTATAAAATTCTGCAAGTGAGACTGCTTCTTTATATGCATGAATGCATAAAAACACTGACATGATAAATTATAGATTTCCAGATTCTTTTTTAACAAAAAATTCTTAGGTCTACTTTGACTTCTCAGAGTACTTTCTCTTGTATGTTTGTATAGTTTGAGCATCTTTGCCTTTATTAATTTTTATTTTTTTTCATTTTGGGTCCATAAGAATCAATGTAAACCTGAGATGAGTATGATGTCTATTTTTATAAAGCTGTTATATGCATGCATGCCACAAATAACTTTCTGGCTATATATGTTTGTGTGTCTACCTGTAAATTTGTGTTCATATTTGTAGGAAGAAATATATAGACAAGAAGGATTACAATTGACTCTGGTATGTTCATGGAGGACATGCCATTTAAGGTTTTATAGGTTAAAACTTGCATCGGATTTGGAAATTTGGGCCTTCTTGTGTCTCTTAGAAGTTGGTTCTACAGCAATTCGCTACCTCAGAATTACAGGGTTCTATCTGACATTTTTGTCAAAAATAAGTTAAGAGTGTGATAAGAATCTAATTACCATGACTTAATTTTTAACAACTTATTTTGTAAAATTTCTAAATAGATTCACCACAAATAGCAAAATTGCATGGTTCTATCTACACTATCACATGAAAACTCAGAACTACAGGGTTCTATTTACAGCAGCCAATTGTCATGCTTGGCTGTTCCCATGTGACAGAGAAACGATGGAGCCTGCAGCACCTACTCTTGCCTCCATTTCTGGATATGTGAATACTCAAATAATGTCTCTTTTCCATGATATGGAAGCAAGTTCAGACTTATATGATTCAAGTGGACCCGAGTATGTTCCAGAAACTGAAGATGACCAATTGGATATGGAACTTTTAATTGAAAATGAGTGAGTTAAACTCTCTTACTATCAAACTGTATTCAACAATGATTTTAACCTGGCATTCCATGTACCCCAAAAGGATCGCTATGATCTTTGAGAGGAATTGGGCAGGTGGAAGAGATGCTACAAAAGAAATACGATTCATATATCCAATAGAAGAATTTAATGAGAGATCACAGACAGGAAGAATGAGGAGACAAAACTATGCTGGTAATAGCATAGCTATTCCATGCTATGCTGGCATGGAAAATGTCATCACTTTGCCAAAATCTGGTACAAGCATTTTTTTTTTTTACAAGCGTAAACTTAACTTGTACAATATCACACATTACATCCAGGACAAGGGTACTGTGCCATTTGGTTGGAAGTAATGGGAGGATGTGCTGGAAACGATATAGCTGATGCCATGGTACAAATTTTGGAAAATGTAGTGCAAGATCAACTGCATGCAGTGCATCTGACATTATGGAGTGACACCTGCATTCCACAAAATAGCAACTCACACGTGTATTTTGCAATAACAGATTTTCTTCAGAATCACCCAAACATTGAAAGCATTGAAATGAAGCTTTCTGTACCAGGCCACTCTTGCATTCAAGAAGTAAATAATATGCATAGCATAATGGAAAGTACTATGCTACCAGCAGAATTCTTTTCACCAGTTTCTTTCCTAAGATTGCTGAAAAATGCCAAGCGACGTCAGCCATTCAAAATTATCTAGATGAAGCCTGCACATTTTAAAAATTACTCCATGTGTTCAAAGCAGTTTCAGTACAGTAATGTGCCATATGCTAAAGTTTCACAACTAAAATTCACCCAGAACCATTCAACAGTAAGGTTCAAGACAACCTTCAGTGTAGAAAATTGGACCACAGTCACCGTCTTGAAAAGAAGATGAGTGTTTGTGGGAAACCTGCTTCTCCAACACCACCTGCCACATCTGTTACATTGCCTGTGCCTAAGACAGAATTACAGGTACACACACTATCCAAAGCAAAACAAGATGACATAGAAAGTATGCTCAAATGGATACCTAAAGTCAATAATGACTATTACTGCACCATTTTAAAGAAACCGTTGTGCAAAACTGAGGTTAAATAATAATAACAGCTCAAAGCACCTCCCAGACTGCATATCTATTTACAGCTTGGACATGATCTTTGAGTCCAAGAAGATTTTCCCAAACTATGGATCTGCTCCTTCATGGGTGTGGGTCCATAATCAAGCATTAACATTAGCAGTAGACCAGAGGATTCAAATACTTATTATAAATTAATGAATATGTTCATACACTATAACTACCCCATTTCAGATATTCCTGGAGCTATCTTCTTTTCACTTTATTTAAAATTCTGCAAGCATTAGTTGCATACATTTATTTTACTGCACTGAAGGGAAATAATATATATTTTGTAAGTATTAAATATTAACAACTAGGAAATGTGTACCCTGAATCAGATAATTATGGGTTTGGATAGCATCACAGTTAAAAGAACTCTTTTTGCTATTTTTATAGAAAAGATCCAGATTATACTGTAGCTTTATTTGTTCTGGCTGTGGATCTAATGTATTCAAAACATAACCCTCAATTATTTAGCAATAATTTGCTAAAATTATTCCAATATATGCTGTATTTTCTTGGAAGTTTGCGGGATGTCTAATATTTAAAACATGTTTATGCCTTGTAAATTAGTAACAGAAGAGAAAACCGGACCAAGAACACAGAAATTTTAAAAGTATTGCAATTACAAAAACTTTCTGGGACAAGAAACCTGTCCTTTTCTTTGAAAAGCTATAGTTGCATTGAGATACTAAATTTAAGTGGCATTCTGAGATTTAAATAAAAGTTGCTATAGTTGTAAAAAACTTTGTAAAAATTGAGTCAATTTTATATATCATGAATTTTAATTGTGAAGGAGAATGAAAATTAGTAATTATCCCCTTGGTTATATGGATGTTACATACTGAATTGTTAATGTTAATTTAATAGTATAATTGATTTAATGGAGCAGATTGCCATATGGACATGAATTCATATTTTTATTCTGACCTTTGTATTTTTTTCTTTTACCTTCTTTGACTACAGCTAATATATAACAGAGATCTTAGAAATATCTGTTAGTTCAGGTTATTAATAAAAGTAATTTTAAGGAACTATTGTTTTTATTTTTTTAAGACCAGCTAAACAACAACCTTATGAATGGTCAAGATACGTATTTTCTGGATTTTAGACTGACTTTTTCATGGATTAAAATGACAGTAGACCAAAAATTACCCCACTAAATCTGTAAACATAAATTAATGACAATAAAATTTGGTGAGTAGGTCCATCAGCGCTATCCATAATGTTATTTAACGAATAAACTATCAATATGTTTTAGATGGAGAAACTGATAAGAAAACAGCAGCATCTTCAGAGGCCAAGATAAGTCTGGACTGACAAAAGCAGCGTTATGACACATGTACTACATCTTTTGTACATATGTCCTCAGAGGATGTGGTGCAATATTGCCATTTTACTTTAGTTATTCAACAATGACTAAAGTCATTCTAACAGAAAGATTCTGCAGATGCTACTGTAAAAATGTGAATCAAGTAGACCAGATCCCACATATCATTTCCATAAAGAAAAAGTACAGAAATTAAGTTGCTTGCTTTAATGAATACAATTTTAGCAGTGTAGTTAATTTTGATTGTAAGCTGCCCTGAGGCACTTAGGTGAGATTGGCCGATTATAGAAAAGTGATGATTAAATAAATTAAATATATGAATTAATTATCGTCGGCTTGTCCCTATATTCTAATGCTTCTTTTTAATGAAACTACAGAAAAATATTGTCAAATTTAATTAATTAATATTACTCTAGGCAGTACGTAAACTACAAAACAAATCCTAATAGTATAACAGTAACAACAAAAAGCTAATAATAGGAACAAATATATAGTCAAAATATACTGAACTGAAATGTACACCTCCTGTCATATATAATAATGACAGAATAACAATAGCAGAGTTGGAAGAGATTTGGAGATTTTCTAGTCCAACCTCCTGTTCAAGCAGGAAATCCTATACTATTTTATGGCTATCTAATCTCTTCTTAAAAACTTCCAGTGTTGGAGCAGCCGCATCTTCTGGAGGCAAGTAGTTCCACTGGTTTATTGTTTTAAATGTCAGAAAATTTCTCCTTAGTTCTAGGTTGCTTGTCTCTTCCTCCTTTCCATCCATTGCTTCTCATTCTTTCTTCAGGTGCTTTGGAGAATAAGTTGATCCCTTCTTCTTTGTGGCAGCCCCTCAAATATTGTAACACTGTTATCTTATGCCATGGGAATAACAAATATGATACATTTACTTAATTGAAGAATCCATATATCTACATGTGAGTATGCCCATGCTCGTGTGACTGTGTGTCAACTCTCGCATTTGATTTCCTTGACTGCGATCTGTTAAATACAATCATATATTTCACTTCTCTGCTATAAAGAAGGAAACAATTAACATGATATAATATGGTAGCTGTCTTGATTTCAAGATATTTCATATGTTTCAGCATTTCATTTTAGGTAGAATTATTGTTACTGTTATTTATTTGAAATTAGTAAGATTCTATGCTATCTGTGCAATGGACAGAAAGTGCTGCCAAAGCAATAAAAATATTATTTTCCCATATGGCTTACATTCTTAAGACACAATCTGTTACAGTAGAGTACCAGGCATCTGTGGCTTTGAATAGTAATTACTGGTGCATTGGCTCCAGATATTAACAGTTCAGTCCTAGGCATGACTCCTTTTAAGTGGAGAGGCACATAGTGCCACATATGGGGGGGGTAGGATTGTAGCCTAAGTAAACGCCTTTTGTATTTAACCAATGTCATCTTGGTTTTGTCAAACAGCAAATGACATTGTTTGGGAGGGGGAGGATTGATAAGATTTACAGAAAATAATTATAGGGATGTCCTTGTTTTTACAAAAAAAGAAAAAGAAAAAAGAACAGTATTTTAAAGGAACTAGTCACTTAAAATGTATACATTTTTGTTGCCCCTTTTTTAAAGGTTGTTTCTTAAATAGTTTCAATGAGTGATTAAATGCCTTCATTCAATTTGTGTAGAAATAGAAACTCAATTGCTCAGTTTTAAATTATCACATGAGCTGTTTAATTCAACAAATATATTTTCAAAAATCATATGTATAAGGTTGATTGTTAATTGATTTTAATGTTTCTTGTCATGGTTTGCAAAATGTAGTCTGCTAAATTGTGCATTTGCAAAATTATAATGATAAAGTCCTGGGTTGGCCAGAAGTAGTTCTGGTCTCAGAAATATGACCACCTGAGTTTCAGGTTTGGTACGTACATTGATTCTATGGGAGATGGTATGTTTGTGGGGAGGAGCAGTTGTCATGAATCATTATGGATTTTAGAGCCTATGTTCCATAGGTGGACCAGCCAGATTATCTGGCTGAAGTTGAGCTCCAGAGAACAGATGAGATTATTTCTGTTGTACATCCCTTCCTGCTGCAAACCCTTTCTACTTGAACTTCTGATTTCATTGTTGGGTTAGTGACTGAGACCCTGAGTCTGATGTTTCTTTGAGATTTTTGTTTCTGATGTTGGTAAATTGAGTCCTGGATAGCTCAGGAGTTCATGGCCATCATAGCAATCATAAACCCATCCCAAGTCATCATTGTCCCAATGAACTATGGAGCCACATGTTCCTTGACTTTGTCCTTGGGGCAATTGGGCATGATCTGCTTCTAGAAGACACTGAATGCCTTCTGGCTCCTATCTATGAAAAAGTGTCCACTTGTAGGACCCAGGAGGCCCATCTACTTGGTTGTAGCACCTGGCCCCTAAATGACATTCTCCTGGAGATTTGTGTTGCCCTCACCTACACAACATTTAAGGAATTACAATTAATCCTTGATTAACTAAGCTTTTGGGAGCTGGAATTGCCATTGGAAAGCAATGTGGTTGTAAAGCAATGGTTGTTGATATTATGGTCATTAAGCAAAGAACAATCATACTAAAACACTTTTGTCCATGTGGCCTGGATGATGCTTAGCTCAGAATAAGGCCATAGCGGCTTTACTAATCTCCTGTTTTGTGCTCTTCCCATATGTGGACTGGTCTACCAATCCATGTACTTTTCCTTTGCTTTCCAAATGGTGTAATGGTTGCTCTGATGCTATAATAATTAAAGCAACAGAAAATAGAATATTTTTTCTACTGTAATCCTCTGCTTCTATATTCCACTGAAGGTCTAAGGAAGAAATGATAGCTGAGGTCCATAGAAACGCAGTAGCAACATGTTTTCCTTTGCAATTTAAAGTTGTTAAAACAAAATAAGGGAAGCTTTCAAATATTGTGGCCAAGGTATACAAAAGCAAAGAAGGCAAACTTTGTCTAGTTTGGGCAAAAACTGTGAAAGGGTATCCACTGACAGATATAAAGATAGGATTGTTCACTGACTTAACAAACCATTATAGGACTGGATTATAAGACATTATAAAAGAAACATCACAACACCTTCTGATCAGGAAAGAACACAGCAACTTGGCAGCTCAGGTTGCAGTGCCAAATGTTCCAGGGGAGGGCAGGTGCCAGGTGTTGCAGCCAATTGGAGCTGCTGATAGAATAGAATGAAGCAGTGGGGATTATCTGCTCTAAAAGATTTAAGATTTCTTGAGTTGGAAACCAGTTTTGAATCAAAACTGAAAAACATGGATGTGAGGCACATTTACAATGATATGGCAGAGGGATGAGGATGAAATTAACCATTCCTGCGTTTAGAAGTGGTGAGCAGTCTATACTGGCAAAAGGCCAAGCAAAAAATAGGCTAGGCTTGAAAGACTTCGGTTTACTCATTCATTCATTTGATCATTCTCTCTTCCTCCCCACTAGCTGTGTTTGAAAAGGGTCTGTTAACAATTGAATATTCATATCAACTATAGGAACCGAGCTATCTTCCAAGTTACTATATATATATATATAGAGAGAGAGAGAAAAGTGTGTCTGCATGCTGATATTCCATCCTCTGTTTATTTTCAGATGGGCTTCACTTGTAAACATCTTGCTGTATGCACAAGCACACATTCAATTTTTGTTTGCTGCATAGCCATTTGTAAGGTCTTATTACTGCATTGTGATCTATAGCAGGGTTTTTGAGAGCCTATCTGCCTGCCAAGGAGAAGAGGTTTTCTTTCATCACATGTCAAGGGAAGAAACCAGTAGAAGGAGACTGGGGAGTTTTTCTGAACTGATTAATTTTGGGCCAAGATGTAAGATTTTCTGGGAATGCCAAGTAATTCAAACAAAATATAATGAGACCCAAGTTATGATATGATAGATAGATACAGTATGTTTTAATCAGAGACTTTTGCAATTCAAGTATATACCATTTAAAGTACCTACATTTTCATTAAGCACTTAAAGAAGCAAAATAATTGAATTTCACTGTCAACTTTACAATCAAATGTAATCCAGACATAAACCTCTCAGTTTCTGGCTGCTACAGTAAATCTGCTGAGTGATATAAAATTTCCCATCCATCAAACGACCCTGATTTTCTCATTATCTCTTTTTGTAGTAGTACTGCTAGAATTTTTGAGGAAGAACTAGAATTATTCAGATAAACTTGTCCTGTACAATCAAGAGCATACTAAATATTCCAAATATTCAAATGGGAATGTTTCCTTTTGTCTTCTAAGAACTGGGTTTTTTTTTAATGTTTGCCTCAAAATGCCTATTTAGGATGGTTGGTATATGTCTGTATATGTTCAGGAAAAAAGAAGTTGAAGAGATGGAAGATTTCATGCAGCTCTGTTAATATATAAACTATAAAGAGAAAAAGCATTGTCTGTGCCTCGCTCAATATTTATCATTTGTTAAAACACCAGAAGGTCTTATTCTTTAACCATATAATACATACAGATACACAAAGAGCTGAACAAGCTGGTTTTTTTCTTTTAAAGAAAGCTGTTTTTCCCTACACCTACCTAGGATTCCAATTTACCAAGAAAGTATTTTCTATATATTTTCAATAACACATTTAATAACTCAATCAGTCCATAATGTTTTCTTTTTGCAGATTATAACAGTTAAATTCATTGATCAATCTGTAGTGACAGCCTAATCAGATTATCATATTGTCTCTCAGATTCTTTAGAAACTTTAAAGTCTTTATTACATTTTGCATGTCTCAAGCAGTTTTTGGTGGCCATGTAAAAGATGAGTAAAAATCTAAAAATTCTTGAATGCCATACATCAAGTACTTATTTAAAATGTCAAAATATTGGTAAATGTTCAATATACTAAAACTCTTGATTTTGGAATATGAATTATCTTTCAAAATTCTGGATTTTGCTTTCAAACCATGCTGATTCCACATTTTCTTTTCCTCCTCAGGAAACTCTAGGTTGATAAATTGGGAAATCTGGTAGTATGATATCTACTTCTGAGCTATGATGCTGAAATGAATTGTAACATCTAATAGCAAACAGCATGGAAGAAAAGTACTAGAAAACTCTCTGAGTTTATGCAAATGCAGCTTGTTTATAATTTAAGCTCTCAGTATAGTAAGACAAAGGAATATTTTTCTTCCTTTAATATATAATCAAAATATGGTGATAGGTATGCTTTCAGAGATTATTATACATAATGATTAGTTTTCAGTTAAGGCAGAGACTTTTGGCCTGTTGGAAACAATCCATGTTTCAATCTACAAACTGGTAAAGAAGTTAAAATTAATAAATAACTTGCCAATAGATTGATTTCTGTAGTAAGTGACTGATTTGTACAAAGCTCTTTGCACAGTGTTATCAAATCCTAAAGAGTACTGAGCTGAACTGAATTGAATATTTTATTTGGCCAAGTGTGATTAGATACACAAATAATTTGTCTCCAGTACATGAAAAAGTACATATAATGTAAACCATTTATTGCTTCTTCAGTTTCTTATTCAATTGATAATTTGTGTGTAGATTTGCAGATTGATTATATATGATGGAATGTCTCACCTATATGCACATATATACAAAAATCCCAGCATACTGAAGAGCAACACTGAAACAAATCCTGTATGGTAATAGAAAATGGATTTAATTTAATTTAATTCATACAGGGATTTAATTATGAACCCTACGTGTTCCTAGATGAATTGAGAATTAGCTCTAGTGGCTTTAATGAAGAACAATCCTTTTTATGAGAGATCATATATTGCCCCAAAAGATAGGAAAGGTGTATTGAGATAATGCTGTTACTTTTAAAATAAAGGAAAATCTACTCCAATAAACATCTTATGAAGTGGAAATTTATCAGTGAACTATTCTAGTGGACTGCCATGGTCTTTTTATCCTAATCCAATTATGCTGTTAATGCTGCAATTTTTAATGCTAATTAAATTTATAAGTAAAGGCACTAATTGTAAGGAATAATTGCAGTTCTTAAGCCATGGCTGGTAAATTAGCAACGATAAAAACAGGCAGTTCAGACACCAAATTATAAAAACCTTGGACACAATTGTGTTTCTCTCTCTCTTTCTCTCTCTTCCTCCCTCTCTTCTTCTCCCTCCTCTCTCTCACACACTGGGGGCAGAGATTATCATGTAGCAGTTTTCATATGAACCACATATTCATTATGTATAAGTAAAAAAAAAAACATTGATGTGATTGAAAACATTGAAACATGATATCAGATTCTGTAGCAAGAATTCAGAATTCTGGATTCTAGACTGAATGTTACTATTTCTTGCTCTGTCTTTCTAGGTGAACTCAGAAATTCATTCAATTTAAGAACTATACTTTACTGCAAGAATGACCTAAAGAGCCAAAGTACATTCAAAACGTAATCTGCCCCTCTATTAACAGTATTGAAGAAAAATAATTAAATAAAACAATAATTATTACTGTAATAGTGGCTTGATAGTGAAGTCCCTGTAGTTTTCTTGACTTTCAAAAGAGATTTACTATTGCCTCCTTCAGGTTTCTAAGAAAAAGAAAAAACCTCCAAGGTTATCCAACTAGTTGTGTGCCCAAGGTGGGACTAGAATTCACACTTTCCCAGTTTTTAGCCTGATGCCTTAACCACTATACTAAACTGGCTCTATGTTAAATGTCTGTGGAAATTCTCAGTCATACAGATCATAGTTGTCTCAAAGTTGTTTTTTCCCAAAAGGCAGCTGGGCTGTTTTTTCTTTGGGGAGAAAGAAGAAGAAAACAATGGCTCTATTTTAATGTTAATCCATTGACACATTTCTTTGTTATTGTTTTTTTTTTTTTATGAAAGTATTGGAAAGTATTGTCTTCGGTTTTCACATTAGGAGTGAAATGCCTTTGCTGAAGACATCTTAGTTTAATACATCCCTTGGTGAAACATAAGCAAAAATTAAAGATTTGAAAGCATTTACTAAGCAGCCAGTTAACTAATTAAAACCAGGGACTAGGGGAATTATAGAGAACCTGTTTGGTGTAGCATAATGGTTTAAGGCATCAGCTAAAAACTGGGAGACTGTAAATTCTAGTCCCGCCTTGGACTACAGGATCTGGATGGTCTTTAGCCAGTCTCTCTCTCTCAGCCCTAGGATGGAAGTAATGGCAAAACATTTCTGAAAAATTTTCCCTAGGAGGGTCTAGGGCAGTGGTGTCAAACTGGCAGCCCAAAGGCTGAATGTGTCACATGCAGGCTATGCCCACCCCAGCTCCACAAAGGGAAAATAAAGTAACAAAACTTCACATGACAGCAAGGTGAAGCCATTAGTTTGACACCCGTGATCTAGGGTCTTATTCAGATGGTTGTCAAGGGTGGCTTGAAGGCACCAAAACACTGGAAATATTTTTTTAGATTCACAAATACTCTTTTGTTAAAAGTTTTCAGGTAGTTTTAAAAGAATTTTACAAGATGTCACTTTTTTCATGCTAATTTACATACAAGCACCAAACTTGTGAAATTGGAAGTCTTTTATTTTATCTATGTGGAATAACATCCAATCTATTGTGCAAGTTCTCTGATTGTACCCATTGCTTTTAATTAGGAGATAAAATGTATTTTTATTTTTTCCCCTTAATGGGCCACTGTAACTGTGTGAAATTTCTTCAGACATCCTTTTAATAGCAATAGCAATAACACTTAGACTTATTTACTGCTTCCTAGTGCTTTACAACCCTCTTTAAGCAGTTTACAGAGTCAGAATATTGCCCCAAAACAATTTGGGTCCTCATGTTACCCGACCTCGGAAGGATGGAAGGCTGAGTCAACCTTGAGCCAGTTAGGATCGAACTGCTGCAGTGAGCAGAATTAGCCTGCAATGCTGCATTCTAACTATTTTGCATAAATTGTATAAATTGCTTATAAAAAAATAAATGGTGCTTTGTTTCCCACATATAACAAAATATTGGTGGCTGTGATGGCATCTGTATGTAAATTAATCCTATAATAGTATTACAATAATAATTGAATTGATATTTCTTTCATTGCAGCAAAGCTTCTGCATAAAATAGTCCTTTGAGATTCCTATGGCTTTCTATCAGATAATCTACCTCATTCTATTGTGAAATACCAGAGAATACTCCTTTGTTTTTCTGATGGCACAATTATACTCTATGTAGCATTATTCCCATTTAGTAGCCATAGCATTCTGTCCCTTAAGGCCCTGTCCCACTGCACTTATGGATGCAAAGATGATGTAAAATGTTAAAAAAAGCTTGCCATCCATTGGAAAACGCTATGCATCCGTTGTGTACTCATTGCATACGTGTTTCATATGTTCTCTCAGTTGAGCATCCGACCACTGCGATTTCATCCGTGCAAGAAGTTTTGACCTGCACAAAACTTTCCGCCGTGTACGATGTAAATCTGCAACATACGAGCAACAAACGTTCTATGTCCATTTATCATCCGTTAAACGTCCACTGTATCCTCTCTGCATCCTCTGGGCATCCTCGCAACTCACATCCGCTGCAGCTGAAAATGGAAAGAGGGAGAAAACAAAAGGTACACGGAACGTCTACACAGCGTTAGTAGCATGGAAATAGAAAGGATGCTAAGTGAATGGTTTACATCCGATATACATCCAAACAGCATCCCCGTTCTTTGCTTTAGGCGTACATGATGCATCCGCTTCATCCGCTATGTGTCCGCTTCAAAATTATCCCCTGGAACCCCTTTGGAGGTGTCATCCGCTAGGTTTCCTATGAACATCTGTTCAATATCCCCGCTACATACTACCCACATCCGTTCTTTTCCATTCTGTTTATGCAAATTTTTGCCACTTTTTGGAGCAGATGACAACGGATGGAGCCACCCCCGAAATTTTGCTCATCTGCAGTGTCCTTTATGCATACGTTTTGCGTCCATTGGCCAGTGGAACCGGGCCTTAGTCTCTGAATAACATGTAGATATTCAAGCAGAAGATTTAATACCATTCAGGACAAATGACTGTCCAATCTCTACTTTAAAATCTCCAGTGAGGAGCACCCGTATTATTTGCAGTACAAATTTCATATTACTTCAGCTTTGATAATGTACTGGATAATTTTCTTTCTGTAGAAGCTTTGATTTTTGTTTGGGTGTCACACAATTGTGAGAGACATGTGAGCATTCATTTGGAATCATGGTTATTCAAAATGTTTTGATGAAATATATATATTTTCCACTTGGGTTTATTCATGTTTGTCTAGTGGATATTATATGTTTCAGATTTCCTCCATTATAATGTTTCTTTCCCTCCAAGTTTCATTAAAATTTTAAAATGGAATATGCATTGTTAATATCTTTTTTATGTTTTTGTTCTGCTAGCTGTTGGAATACTTAATTAAATCTGATAAATGTACATTTGGGGAAGATGGATGAGGTAATGGGGAAAGGATATAAGATTGCCAAAGTTCTATAAAGAATTTAGAAAAAAATTATCGATTGTTATTTTTATCTAATAGTGTAACTCCCTTTGGTTCTATATATATATGTGTGTGTGTGTGTGTGTGTGTGTGTTTTAAGCTTTTTCGGGTACTTACATGTGTGCTATTCAGCTTCCTTCGGGTATTATCCCACGTCATTGTAGTGCTTTTAAAGTTGTAGCGACGTTTCAGCAGAATCTCATCTCTGCCATCATCAGGCTTCTGTATTGAGTTTGTATGGGTCAGGGTCTCACAGCCGTTGGTTTTAAATTTGAGGCTAGCCTATTATTGTGCAGGATGTTTTTTTCTACATCCTGATTGGTTGGAGTCTTGGTCTGTGTTTATTGGACTTGGAGTTTTACTCAGTGGCTAGGGTTTTGGTGCCATTGAAGTTGATGTTATGACCTTTGGTTTTCATGTGTTAGACTAGTGAGGAGGTGTGTTCCAGCTTTTTACTGCATTTTTGTGTTCATCCAGGCAGGTACTTATTCTTCTATTGGTCTGTCCAATGTATGTGCTGAGACATGGTGCACAGGAACTTCGTATATTGCTTGGTTTTCCAGGTCAATTTTTGTCTTGTGGGGTTTCTAAGGATGGGCCTGCTATTTTTTGGTCTGTTTTTGAAGGCAGTCTCTTGGATTGTGATGCCTGTGTAGTACCTTACTTACACAGGCATCACATCAAGACTGCTTCACAAACAGACCAAAAAATAGCAGCCATCCTTAGAAACCCAAAGATAAAATTGATCCTGGAAAAACCAAGGCATATACGAAAATTCCCTGTACATCATGCCCAGCCACATACATTGCACAGACTAATAGAAGAATAAGTACCTGCCTAGATGAACACAAAAATGCAGTAAAAAAAACTGGAACACACCTCCTCACTAGTCCAACACATGAAACCACAGTCAGCAACATCAACTTCAATGGCACTTAAACTCTAGCCACTATAGAAAACCCCAACCACAGAATCATCAGAGAAGCCATAGAGATTGAAAAAAAGACCGAAAGCATGAATAGAAGAGATGATTCCAACAGACTGTCAATCATTTGGAAACCTTCACCTTCAAATCGAAAGATCTCACAACACAAAACAGACAAACACCTGAGCACAGACAGACTCCCTCTGATGCCTCCAACTCAAACCACCCCCCACCAGGCACCCAGGTGAAACCTAGCTTGTTAATGAATAGCAGCCGTCCTTTCACACAAAGCCAAGCTGCACTGAAAGCCTCCAACACAAAGAACAGAGTGTTGCCAGCCAATCAAAGCCACAAAACAGACAGAAGAACAGAAACACCAATCAATCAAACTCCAAGTCCAATGAACACAGACCAGGTTAATAGCCAATCAGAAAGACCAGCCTCAAATTTGAAACAGAGGAACTGTGAGACACACTTCCATACAGAAGCCTGATGATGGCAGATGAGGTATATATATTATAGAAGTATAACATACAATTGTAGAAAAGTTTCCTGGCTGAAAATATTTTTCTTCTATTTTTCTGTTGAAGATTGTTTATACTTTTTAATTAGTTAGCTTTTTGTCTTATTCTTTCCCAGTTACATGCATTGACATTACATTTCATACCAGGCTACTGTATGGTGTTATTGACAGATTCAGTATCTTCAAAACTGCAGTTACTAGAAAGCATCTGAGCCCTAAGTGTTTGTAAGCTTAGTAAAATCTTTGATGACTTGGAGTGAAGATCCATCACTTTGAAATATATTTGAGGCTTGCCCCATATTGATAGGGGTACAATAGTACTTATTTTTTGGCAGATCTAAGACTTTTCTTTTTGGACTGTTACACAGAGAGTACTCAGTTTGTGAATAATTAGACACTCTATAACAAAAAAATTCACACATATAGTTATTATTCTATTATAATATTTTTGCATTGGAAAGGTATATAAAGAGCAAGGACAGACTTGAATTTAATTGGGTGACTGCATTCAACATGTGAATGTGTCTTGAAGACTACCTAAGTGGATTATTATAACATCCTCTATGGTTAGCAGTCTTTGGACACAATGCAGAAGCTTTCGGTGATCAAGAATGCAACAGCAAGACTCGCGGTGAATCAGCTCTGTCATTGCAGGCTAATCTTTCTGAGTCCAATTCAAGCTGTAGAGTTATATACAGTGTAGCATTGGGATATTTCAGGTATCTGCATGTCAGGATTAAATCTACACATTGAGCAAGACTATTTAAATAAGATGTATTGAGAATTTGTACTTCCTTCAGAGAATGGGGGACAAGACCCACATAGAACTCCCTACCCTAAATGTCTCCATAGAAGAGATGGTATTCAGAAGGTTCTGACCAGTTCTGGAGAACCAGTAGTGGAACTTTTGAGTCATTCAGAGAACTGGAAAATACCATCTCTGACTGGCCCCGTCCCCATCTATTCTCTGCCTCCCAAGTTCCAGCTGATCGACTCGGTCTTCTTTTGTTGCCCTGCACTGTAGAACGGAGTTGGAAAGCAGGTTAGTGAAGTGGAAGGGAATGAGATTTTGCAATATCCTTCCCCCAGGAGTGGAGAGGAAATGGGGATTTTTGTAGTATTCTTCCCCTGGAGTGGGGTGGGAATGGAGATTTTTACAGTATCCTCCCCTTGCTTTGCCCACCATTCCACACCCACAAAGGATAATTTTTATGGCAATAACATGAGGCAGGTGTGGTGAGGGATTGAACAAATTACAAACCATCAACTGACCAATGTCATCCCTGCTGAGGGGGATGCTGAATTGGCAGAGGAACTGAATCATTTCTTTGCTCACTTTGAAGTGGAGACATCAGAGACAGATAAAATACAACTACCAGCCAATTGTAGCCCCCACCTCATTATGGAAGAACAGGTGAGGAGCATTCTGAGGACTGCGGACCCTAGAAAGACTGCCGGTCCTGATGATATCTCTGGCCAAGTGCTTAAAGAGTGTGCTGATCAGTTGGCTGGAGTCTTTACCAGGATCTTCAATCTGTCTTTATCCCAGTCCACTATTCCATCTTGTTTGAAGGCTTCCCCCATTGTTCCACTGCCAAAGAAGTCCCTATCAATAACCTAAACCAGTGGTTCCCAAAGTGGGTGGTACCGTCCCTGGGGGGCGGTGGGATGCTTAGGAGGGGGGTGCTGAGAGGCAAGGGAGCTGGCAAGGGGTCACAAAGAGGTGGCAGGGGGGCACTGGAGGTGAGTGCAGGACACAATTCAGGGGTGAGAAAAAATCCCCCCACCGCGTTCCAGGCAAGACACTGCAGGATCATCTCATTGACTTGCACACTCTAGTGCAAGGAGCTCCTCTCTGAATGCAGCATTGGGAAAGGAGAACAAATTTCAAACATGCCACTGCCATGTTCGGGGTGTCGAGGCATTGCTCTGAATGCAGCCTTGGGAGTAGGAGAGCAAAGCTCTCCTTTTCAAACATCCCGCCACCACCGCCGCATTAAACCCCATTGAGTCCCTTGTACTGGAGGCACCTGCCCAAGCAAGTCTGAATGGAGTGGTGCATAAAGTCAATGGGGTGAGCCCAAGAGAAGGAAAGAGACAGGAAAAAAAGAGAAAGAGAAAGAGAAAAGGAAGAAGAGAAAGAGAAAAGGGAAAGAAAGAAAAAGGGACAAAGAAAGAGGGGGGATGGAAGGAAGGGACAGAAAGAAAAGAAATAAAGAAGGAGGGAGGGAGGGAGGGAGGAGAAAGGATAATTGAGATACTCATTCAAGATCCAATCCCTGCTCCAGCAGGGTTACAAGTGTGTGTGTGTTGTGTTCTTGTAAATTTCACCAATACGTTTTGGTTTTTTGCCTTCTTTCAGAATTGACACTGTAAATACATTCTGGGGAAAAGTAATTTTTTAGTGGAGATCTGGCCCAATGGATCCTGTTTAAAGTTCAACAAAAGTGAAAGCTTCTGATAGTCTTGGCCATGTTTCTCCACAAAAACCTTTAATTAATAGAAAGCCAAAGATGTTTCAATGTTTGGAAAAGGACCTCTAAACTTAGGCTCATTTCAATCTGATGCATCAATCTCCTCTCTCTCTCTCTCTCTCCTTCTTTCCCCATCCCCCCATCCCTCCATACCCCCGTTCTTGTCCCCTATTTTCTTCTTTCCCTTTTCTCTTTTCTTTTCTTCCTTCTCAGTCTTTCTCTCTCTCTCTTTCCGCCCCTCACAGGCTCACCCATTGGATTGGTGCACTGCATCCACTCCGAATTGCTTGGGCAGGCTCCCTCCAATGGCAGTTAGGCTCAATGGGCCTGCAGGGCCGGCGCCTAAAGCGGCAGTCAGGCACGTTTTGAAAAGTAGGAGCAAAGCCAGAGGTTGGTAATTTTTTGCTGCAAAGAATCACAAAAACTCTGGGTTGTGCACAAGAAGGGACACACATGTCAATGCAATTCAGCAATATAAAATAAAGAAATACATATAAAACAAATCAACAAGAATTATCAATGCATCTCTGATTAGATTTATTCACTACTAGAAATCTAATCAGAGATGCTTTTGCGATTTTAGTCCAATGACCTGCTGCCAGCAGGTTGGAAGGGAGGTGTGTATATGTGTGTGCATGGCTGTTTCAAAACTCAAAAACAGGTCAATAGTTCCTGGGGTAGCCAGTCATTAAAATTAGAAACTTGCTGAAGGACCACTTGTTATTTGGTGTTTGCCAGGTACCAAACCACACTCACCCATACGTGACCAGCAAGCCATGGCCACCAGGTCATTGATCAGCAAGCCATGCCCACTAGTCATGTAACCAGAAGCACGCCCAAACCAATTACGTTAACAGCAAACACACCCTCAAATTAGGCCATGCCACAAGACATTTGAATCCTGCCCCGGGTGAGGGGCATTGAGGATGAGTTTGTGCAAACCAACGGGCGGTGGACTGAAAAAAGTTTGGGAAAATCATTGACTAAAGGATTACAGACCATGCACTCACTCCTATCATCATGAAGTGCTTTGAGGAAATTGGTCTGCCTGCACATCATTTCTGGTCTTCCGCATCCATTTTGATAAACACCAGTTTGCGCATACAGAAAAAAATAGATCTATTTTTCACTCTTCACACTGCTCTGACTCATCTAGAGCAGCCAAGGGGGCTATGTGAGGATGCCTTTTCTTGTGGATTTAGTTCTGCGTTTATACAATTTTTCCACATAGACTAGTCGTCTTAAACTTCTGGACGCTTGGGTTTCTAATTCAATCTGTTTTGATGTATGGATTTTCCTGTCTGGTCACTCAATTGAGGGTCGATGAGGTTAATTATACCTCTTCAGCCCTTATCTGACACTGGTTACAACACAGGGTTGCGTGTTGATCCTTACTCTATACTCTTTTATGTGCACTGACTGCATTCCCACTCACACTAGTAATACCATTTGCTAATTATTGCAGATGATACAACAGTATGTAAGTGGTGGGACTTATCTCCGGGAGGATGAGGTCTGCCTTACCAAGATGAGGTGGATTGGGTGCTTTCATGGTGTGGAGACAATAATTTGTCCTCAACATCATATAAGACCCAAGGACTTATAGTGAACTATAAGAAACAGATCAGACATCCAGCCCTTGCTTATCAATGGAGAACCAAGTGGAGCAAGTGGCCAGTTTTAAGTTTCTGGGTGTTACCTTAAAAGAGGACCTGACCTGGGGTGCCCACATTGCAGCCCTGGTCAAAAGGGCCCAGTAGAAATTATACTATCTGAGACTTCTCAGAAAACAACAACTGAATGAGAAACTGCTGGTGACCTTCTACCGCTGCACCATGGAGAGTATCTTAACTTACTGCACCTCTGTATGGTTTGTCAATTGCACAGTGGCAGATAGGAAAGTACTCCAGACGGTTAATGTCATTGCCCAGAAGATCATTGGTTGCTCTCTCCTCTCTTTGGAAATGCTTTATAGCTCCCACTGCCTTAAGGAAGTTCAAAACATTCTCAAAGATCCATCTCATCCTGGGAGCCCTTTTTATTTAACTCTTACCATCTGACAGATGGTACAGAATAATGAAAACAAGGACAAATAGGCTGAAAATCAGCTTCTATCCCAGGGCAGTATTGATGCAGTGTTGGGGGTTTTTGGTTTAATGTGTGGAGGGTGAAGGATGTGTGTTTGTGTTTATTTTCATGGTTATGGTCATGATGTGCACTGAAGATGATGTTTGATTTCATCGTACGAGGTGCAATGACAATAAACTAAACTAAACTAAACTGAAGTCACGCCATGCCCCCCAAGCCATGCCCACAGAACTGGTAGTAAAAAAAATTGAATCCCACCACTGCTACATAGCCCCCTTGTTCAAAGGTTTGCATGTTGGAGGAAAGGGGTATTTTTAATTCTTACATTATTTGGTGTTTTTACTCTTTTTATTCGAGGTCTTTTGATTGCTTCAAGCAAAAATAATGCAAATGAATAAATGATAGTTTTCTCAGTTGGGTTCAGGATTGAAACTTTTTTCTTACTTTCCAATCTAATATATCACCCTAGAATTCCCTAGTGATATCCTATCCAAATACTAAGTTAGACTTAATTAGCTTAGTTATGTTGTTAGTGAGGATATAAACAACCAATATTTAATTGTTTTATGCAATATTATATTTGTAAATCAACTAAGTAGGATTAACAATCAATGAATAGTAAAACTCAGGCTGCAGTCGTTAAAAAGTCAGTAAGATCTGTGGTCCTAGATCAATGTGTAAAATCACCATGACTTATTAATTTGCTCAGAAATCAAATCATTGTACCTTTTGACCCAAGATTTAGGTGACATAGATATTTGTGATCTCACAGAGTCAAGGTAAATGTAGATTTTAAAAATCTTTGTCTTAGACATTTCTTGCTGATAATGTAGAATAGTTACAAACTCACCTTTTGTGGGTCTTAGCACAAGAAACATTTTATAGATGGAAAATAATAGTCTATTTATTTATTGTGATATACTAGAATTTTGTCAAGGGAGATGTAAAATAAAATCAAAAGAAGGACTAGTGGCAGAGGGAGATAGTTTTCAATATGTCTGTTATTTACAAATATTAAAAGGATTTAAATTGGCACAATAATTTATGGTTTTGAACACTGTAAGACTAAGTTTGAAATGGAATTATGCACAAATGGTAATTATGGAGTTATGCACAATGGAATTGGAATTATGAAATGGAATTATGCACAAATCTATTGAGATTTGAAACAGAAAAACAAGTAAAATAATGTTTGATAGAACAATGGGAAACTATGATTGAAAGAACTAAAACATACATTTATGTTATAAACTTACAGAAAAATTTTAAAAAAATGATTTTTACTAAAGCAGGAAAATTGTCAAGAATGTATAAAGACATTTCAAATACATGTTGGAAATGTGAACAAGAAGGAAAATTTTATCATGCTTGGTAGACATGTGAAAAAAGCTTTAAAAATAGATTCAAATACACACACTGATTAAGAATATTTTAAGGTTTAATGCACAATTTGAGACCAAAGGTCTTTTGTTTGAGACCAGTGGACAAACAATATGTTATGGAATTTTATTATTGTATGTGATATCTGCAGGGAGTGCACAAAGATGGAAAGATTCAACACAAGATATAACTGAAGCATGGTTGGAGAAATTGATGGGGCTTACTGAGATTTTAAATTGACTTATTTGATGAGAGAAGTTATGAGAAGCACTCCATCTCATCAAGCTAAATAAAGGGGGTGTGCATAAGTGCACCATCATGCCTACCATCCCTATCCTACTGTTCCCATTTATTCGTACTCATTTATTATGTATATACTTATACCAGTTTATACATATATGTTTATTTGTTATGTTCATGCTTACTGTACACTTGTTTTCTCATACATGCTTGATAAACTAAACTAAATGAATACAAATAAATAAATGTCTCATTGTTCTGTGGCCTAAAAATATTTATTTTTTTCTGAATTGCTTTTGTGATATCCTTTTTGTAATTGTGTACTATTGATGCACATTTTTATTTGCAGATAGATAATGACCAGTCCCTGTTCTGAAACCTTATAAACTGTGGGGTCCTTGGTGCTCTCTGAGTTTGGTTACTTTCTCACAGACATTTCATTACCAAACTGGGTAGATCATCAGTGCTGGTAGGGGGTGGTGTTTGCTCTCATTTTATATACCAGTGGCTTGCCCTGTCAATGTTGGTAGGAGTGATCTTAGATCAATTGATGGCTGATTTCTCTGAGTGCCAGGTTTCTTGATGATGAGGATGTTCCAGCACAGAGCTACAAATATTTTCTTCTATTGGTACTTTATAAACCACAATTTGATATTGTCCTTAAGCTTAAAGCTGAACTTACAAGGGAATGAAAGCCTAGGGAAGGGTTTATAGAAAGCATATACTCAGAATTAGATTGAATGGAGATCTTCAAAGAAATAGACAGGCATTTTTCTGGGATGCAATAGGTCTCCTACCTTGGGCAGGGAGTGGACTAGAACATCTCCAAGGTTTCTTCCAACTCTATGATTTTATTATTATAAGAACCACACACTTCCAGTATTTGCTACCATTGTAGAAAATTGCAGTGCTCATTATTGGGCTCAACTGGCCAGCCAATTAGATCATGTCATGGTGATTTGACATGATCAAAACATAACTCTCTGGAAATTGGGGGTAATTATATGTAGTGTCTGCTAGGATTTAAATCCTAGATCTGAATAAGGCCTGTGTTCCTTATGCATTCCTATAATGCATAATCCCATGTGTAATTGTATTCTCTTCAAGCCTATGAATTGCATATTACTGCATTGTAATGAAACACAGCAACACACTGGTGAAAAATGAAAGCATATTTATTCCTTAAATTAGAGGTATGGAATAATATATTATATATGCATAATATATTGTATATGCATGATACCCTAATTTTCTATGTGGTAGAGTCCTTTCCAAGATTCTGACTAGCCATAGGAAATGTCTCAATGAATTAATATTATACACATCAAGGACTATTTCTATAAGCCAGGTTAGGTCAATGCAGTTATGTAGCAAATTCAAAAGACATAGTATAAACAATATAAAATCCCTGTGTGCAAATACTTTCATCAAGCAAGGTAATTATTAAAACAAGGCTACTAAAAGGCTGGTGTTCAATCACTGACCCCTATTCAGTCACATTCACAAAATTTTCAGGCATTTACTTTGGATTTTTAAAGCTAAAATTAATTCTTGTTGCATTTAGAACTTTTTCAAACATTTCTGATATATTTTTTTTGTAAGTCACCCAGAGTCATTGAGACTGTGTGAATGGCCATATAAATTTTCCTATTGTAAATAAATAAATAAGCAGTGTCAAGTTTACATTTTTGAAATATAAAAACAATGTTTCTCTTCAATGCAATCACAATTTGGACTTTTGCAGAAGGAAGAGCAAACTGCTAAACATGGAGGCCAATGTCCGTGGCAGAATGAAGAGTCAACAAGGAGACTAATTCTTTGATAATTCTTCTCTGAATGGTGGAAGAACTTGAGATCACCCACAAGTGCTCCATAATATTACTCCATGAGAGTTTATAGCTATAGAGAGGAAGATTGGAAGTTCTTGTCTTGTTTCAGACAAAAAGCCACCTGGCTTTTTGATCTTGGACCAGTCAATTCCACCAACTCTCAGCCTTCAGGCAATGGGAAGCCACTTCTGAAAAACCTTTCCAAGGAATCTGTGGGGACTTATCCACATAGTCATCAAGAGTCAATACTGACCGAAAGGACACTTTAAAAAAAGTACTCAGTATATTTTCTTCAAAAATTTTGATTGCAAAGAATCCAAGGTTCCAGTATTATTCAGAGACCCTATACGAGCTTCACAAAGCAGCTCCTTTTGAGCTTCAGCTATAAATTATCCAACTGTTACTAATAACCAATCCAGAATTTTTGAGCAGCTTCCTCCCCTATGCATACTTCTCTGTGCATTTGCTGGGGGGGGGGGGGGGG
>BHFT01015982.1:1446-64929 GCA_004320025.1 Laticauda laticaudata | reverse complement strand
GGGGGGGGGGGGGAGAATGATATTTTTAACAAGAATTTTATGGCCTTTGGTAAATTCAAAATTGGTATCACATTGATAATCAGTGCCATATTTTGGACAATTACTGTCTGTTCAAAACAGACAGTAATAATCTAGAATATCAATTTATCCTGTACTGATTCATATTTTTTTCTCTCATTTTGACTCTTAATGTTTTTACATTACAAACATGTCAGCATGCTGGCTGATGTTTTTTCAGATGAACCCAGAATTTTTCTGACTTGATAAGCTTCATATTATTTTGTTTATAGTAGAACTTTCTTGTTTTGATTTTTTTAACTTGTGGGGGGAATTAAAAAGCATTTTATTTTATGTATGTGCAAGAAATACATTAAAAAGTCAGAAACACCTTTGCAGGGAATAATGACCTGTGGCTTCTTCAGTCTGCTATGAAATGATAGAATATATAGAATGTTATAAATGGATATGAAGGAAAATGTAGCAGAAGCTGAAGATCTTGATCTTGCAGCTTTTGTAATGGCAAACATCAAGATAGCCTACACTTTGTAGGCCATCAGAC
This sequence comes from Laticauda laticaudata, assembly GCA_004320025.1. Classification (NCBI taxonomy): domain Eukaryota; kingdom Metazoa; phylum Chordata; class Lepidosauria; order Squamata; family Elapidae; genus Laticauda; species Laticauda laticaudata. The sequence goes on along the minus strand of BHFT01015982.1, from coordinate 64,370 downwards.
ATGTTTTAATCTACCTGTTCTTGAAAAGGAGAATGAACCAAAGCACAGGAGAATCCTTAATGGTCCTAAAATATATTATTTCATCCGCCTTACATAAAATATCAAGATTGAAAACCCCAGCTAAAGCTGTTCCTGCAATTATACTTGCCACCCTATCACACCATCCTTGTGTATTTCTTTTCCAAAACAGCTTGAGGGAAACTGTGTCAAATTTTATATAAATGTGCCACATCTTTTTGACTCTCATGACTTCTGATATAGTCTGCTGTGGAGAGGTCATATTTTGATTTAAGTATCTTCCAAATTTTACTGCATCTGTCCACTTCTGTTCATAATTATACAAATCCAGGACATGCCTTGACTGAAATAAAACTATTCAGTGCGTGTTTATTTATAAAACATGAATAATCTGATATTTTGGTCCTATGTATGCAACACCAGACATTTATCACAACAATTTGGCTAAGAAATAATCAGTTTATTTGTGTTCTATTTTGCTTGGTAAATCATTTCCAAAAAAGCTGAGCACAACGCCAGAACAGATACAATAAAATATGAACATTCATGACAAGATAATTAAGAAAAAACTTCAATAGTCACAAAAATAGAGATTCTCAGCTTCTACTTTGGAGAGGATCCATCCATTTGATATTTTCCAAAGTCATTTGTGAATCAGAACATAGATTTCTAATCTATATGAACTTTTAGAAATATTAGTCATTATACTGTGTTTTTGTTTTTTTTAAGAAAGGAATGTATTGAATATATTATATAGAAATGATTCCATATTCATTTCAACCAAGAGCTCATGAGATATATTCAAGACTGCTGCACAAACTTTGGGAATGATTAATGTTTCATGTGTGGTCTTTCAATAAAGAGGTCAATAAGTAGCTGATTTAAGAATTAATGGAACCATGCATTCCTTAAACACTTTCCCAAATTTTCCTTGATTGCTGTAATCATCCTCCATAGCCACATATTCACATGCTGAAATAGATCATTAAAGAAACTTTGCTAATAGAAACAGATCCATAACAAAAATGGAAAGAAAAAAAAAAACCACCCAGAAACCCAGCAATATAGAATCAATATTTAAGCTGCATAAGTGCTTTCCTCCCTAGAAATCATTGAGCAAAACTATCATCTCTGATAATTAATGCTTATATCCATTTCCTGAATTCAGTGGAAAAGGACTTCACTTGATATTTCTGTGAGGTCAAATGGAAGATAACGTTTATTTGAGATAAAATTTCTTTTGCTCCCTAATCAATAAAGCACATATTTTTTTAGACTATGAAGTGAACAGGTGTCAAACTTGCATCATGTATGACATATTGTGATATTTTTTGCCTTTGCGGAGCTGGGGTAGGTGTGGCCTACATGTAACGCATCCAGTCTATGGGCCTGATATAGTGCATTCACCAACTGAGCCCATCCGCCCTAGTTTTCCTGTTCTCTTCTACTTTCCCCAGTTTTGACTATGTGACCAAAGTAGGATAATTTCCACCTGATCACTTGTGCCTTGAGTGAGAATATAGGGTTGATTTGCTTGATTATCCATCTGTTTGTTTTCTTTGCTGCCCTTAATATTCTCAGGAGTTATCTCCCATACTAAAGTTCACATGGATCAATACTTTTCCTGCCCTGTTTTTTTTTTTAAAGTCCAAGCTGAATACATTACCACATTTCAGTGGAAAAAAACATTAACCAATAGAGTGTTATTTTCTGGCATGCTCGAACTCTCAATTTCCCAAACAAAATGCAGTGATTGGTTTGGACCATAAAGTGTAGCATTATTATTGTAGGCATTTTTTCCTAATTTACCAGTCAAGAAAATGTCTTTGTTAACTGAATATGTTACAAAGCGATACAAAACATTTTTCAAATAATGCAACATGAAATAAGGCAGTGCGGAGTGTCTGAAATAAAATAGGCAACATAATACAATTGGCTGTTTAACAATATGGAGACAATGTTCATTTATATATTCATGGAATTGACTGCACACATTACCAAACTGTAAGCATGTTAATGATTTAGAATAAGTCATCCATTTCCTATTCATTTTGGTATGTTCAAATTTGGAATTTTATGAAGCTAATGTACAACAGAAATCAACTCTTCATTAAATTATAAAATGTACAGGTAATTTTGAAGTTGACAAAATGAATGTTTATCTTTGAATTTAATAAGAAATATAATGCAGAAAAAATATTCAGCATAAAAAGGCAAATTAATGTATACTATGGAATCATAACCAGGAAATTAAAAGATTCCTTGAAGAGATACGGTATGCCTGTTACCTGTCCTTAATTTTTAGGAAGAAAAGATACATGATTTATGAAAGAAACATTGAGATGACACTTTGCAAAAGGTAACCCTGAAAGCTTAATGAATGAAGCACACATTTTAGCTTTTATTTGTGAAAATATATACATCCATCTGTATTAATACTGCACTAATAAATCCTGAGCAAGCATGCACAAAGATTTTTCTCATCTTGTTGTGTTCGCATATATAATTGTGAATTTTGATGCTTTTCCGTGGAGAGTAAATTCAAACGTATGTTCTGGAGTACCAGTTATATTCATATTGGTACATCTGATTAGCTGTTCTGAATGAAAGAAGTTTGGGAATATTTTCACCAATGAATAAATGAACAAGTGTAATGTTTTTGACTTACTGTTTAATTGGGCTCTCTGTCTAATTTTAGATTTGGGTAGAGAACGGATTGTTTTAGGTCAGGGTCCATCTCCAGCCCATGGAGCAACAGTAGGCCACAGCATGAAAGCAATTTGGTCATGCACACAAGCGAAGCACCATTCATAGAATGCAGGCAGCATGCAAAACCACACCCCCTCTGGTCCATCGAAAAACCTTTCTTCATGGAACTGGTTCTTGGTGGCCAAAAAGGTTGGGTGCCACTACTTTAGGTCATATCTATGCAGTAATATTGCAAATTCAAAAGAGCTCAGAAACTTTTAAGTACCGATACCATGTTTTTCACAAAATAAGGCCGGGCCTTAATTTTTTTTGACACTCGAAAAAACGGCTAGGCTATCTTTTTGGGGGTGACTTAATTCCCCTTGCATCCTCGAGTGGGCAGTGACAGCTTGTATGTTGGCCTCGGCGTTGGTGGGGCACTTCATATCGGGAGACCTTCCATCACTGTTGCTTTCCTTTCTCCCCGTGCTGTCACGGTGTTTAGAGCAATGCCGCAGCATTTGGCATAGCCATGCATGGCCAGTCAGGGCTCCTCCCTGCAACCGGAGCCCGGCGGAGACACTCGGCTTCAGGCGTTACTGTCACCGCCTTCTTCAAAGGCAAAGCCAATTCTTTTAAAAATGATGCTCTACTACCGGTACGACAAAGCCTCCTCTGCCTGAGAGGGCAGCCCAACCCCACATGGGGAGGCAAATATCCTAGGGCCACAGCACAGGATCGGCCCACCCCGGGAGAACCGCCCAGCTGCCATCCCTGCCTGGCGCTGGGCAGAGCACGAAGAGTTTCACCTGGTGTGCCCAGCACAGCTGACAGGCGGGCCCTCAGCTGCCTGGTGGTGGAGCTCTTGCCAAGGCAGTCAGTGCCTCCCTACCAGGCACTCTGCTCATCCTGCCAGGGCTGCGCTAGAGCCGTGTGGGCTAGGCAGAGCCGGGAAAGTGAGCTGCAGGTGCGTGCCCGCCTGCCAAGCAAATGAGTCAGGCCAACCTGAGCTTGGCTTCCTTCCCAAATCCCTCCAGCCCAAACCTGAAGGGGCCACTGGGAGAGGTTGCCCGAGGCAGTGATAGCGCCCACCCATCCACAGATAGGGAGGTGAGACAACAGCAGCACTGCTTCCCTGGCCGGCGGGTCCAGCGGAGATAGCCCGAAGCTGCCCATCCTTTCCAACCCTTACCCATCCCATCCCCATGTATCTTCAAATGCTCCGGCAGCTCCAAACGCTGCAGCGGCATGAGAAAGTCAACGCAGACAGTACCATATCCGGGTATGCAACAAAAGTACTTCCTAACGGCAAGACCCCTGCCATTTCCCCCATTTTGCATATTTAATATAGGCCTTAATTTAGGGGGAGGGGCTTAATTTGATTTTATGCCTCTAAAACATGCTGGGACTTCCTATTGGGGAAGGCCGTATTGTTGGAGAAACACGGTATCAGTGGTGGGATAATGTATATCAGTGATGGGATAATGTATATCAGTGGTGGGATTCAAAATTGTTTAATTACTGGCTTTGTGGACATGGCTTGGTGAACATGGCAGGAGAAGGATATTGGAAAATCTGCATTCCCTCCCCACTCCTGGGGGTAGGTTACTGCCAAATCCCAATCTCTCCCCACCCAAGTAACCTGCTTTACAGCTCCGTTCTCCTGTGCAGGGAAACAAAGGAAGACCCAGCCAATCAGCTGAGACTTGGGAGGCAGAGAATAGATGGGGCTGGGGCCAGTCAGAGATGGTATTTGCTGGTTCTCCAAACTACTCAAAATTTCTGCTACCGGTTTTCCAGAACTGGTCAGAACCTGCTGAATACCACCTCTGCTGTATAGGTAGGAAGATGTTCAAACTTTGTCTTTGTGTCCTGAATCATAAGGTCTGACTTATGACATTCTTCACAATGAAAAAAGCAGAAGATTGGAAGAATGAAGTGTGTAGTCACCAGTCTCCAGAAATGAAAAATGCTCATGGTGAACCTCCACTTATACATTTGCAATGAGTAGTCCTTCTCTCTTTCCAAGATTTATTACATCTCTTAGATTGCCTCATTCTGTTGAAGGACATTTCTAGCAATAAAGTATTGATGTGTTCCTCCTATCAGGATCTGTCAGAGAACTGTCAAGTTGATAACTTTTTGAACTGTCCTGTTTAAAAAAAAATCTTTTTGACTATTAACAGGAAAAAATGAAATTTCCAAGGGGAAAAAAATCAATCATTCTAACACGATATTACAGAATTCAGATTTTGCAGCAATGCAAAGAGAGAGAAAGACACAGAGAGAGAAATTTCAGAAAGGCTGAAATTAAAACGCCTAACTGTACTCTTTATTTTTTAACTTTAAATATTAAAGTTTATTGTTGGCATTATCATAAGTGTCTTTAATGTTTTCTGTTCTCAGAAATTACTGACAATTTATTAGAAGTGTACAAAAGAAGAAGAAAAATATTTCCCAACCATTTGAAAGAACTTGAAAAGAATCCTGAAGCTGTGATTTGTACCTATCAGAATCATCCCCTATTTCTTTTAGGTAATTCAGCACATATTTTCAAATGTTTTTTAAAAAAACATTAGAGCAAAAATTATTAGATGTCCCAATTTTGCTGGTTGCTCTCCTCTGATAGAAATTTTGAGACAAGGGAAACATTTTTGCAGTCACCAAGGAAATTGTGATATCTGATAAAGAGAGAGAACAGCAAAGTTGTTTGCTTCAATGATCCACTAAAAGACAAAGGTTTGGAAGATAAATTTAAACAATAATGTTATCTATATAACAATTGATTGTGACCATATTATTATGAATGAGAATTAGAATAATTATTTCCTCCACTAGACTTTTACTAGCTCTCTCTGGTGCCATGCTGTGTTTCAAATGCCCCAGCCCATATGGAAATGGGGATGTTCACTTTGGAAATGAGATCTGCATTTGCCAATTCTCTTCCAGTCTCAGTAATAATGTCTCATTAGGGTGGCAAGTAAAAATCCTAGTTGACCTGTTTACTTTGGCTTTTTTCATTCTCCTTTGGTTTAGAAAGAACTAAATCAAAATCTGACAAACCATTTTTGATATTGCGTGATATGTGAAAAGGAAATGGTTCCAACTTGCAAACTGTTTATATCTGCAAAGTCTTGTTTGTACAGCACACTATAGAGCCTTTTCTTTGGTAATTTCAATAGCTTGACTTTTTGAAATATGAGGTACAAAAGAACTCTTATTTATCAACATATTTTAGTGATCAGAATGAACCTGAGAACCAATCTTGCATATTTTGTTTTCATACTACACATTAAAGTATGTCCATGTAACAAAAATAAAATCTGTCCTTTCCTATGTTTGGAACAGAATTGCTGACTTTTTATTTGTGGTGATTTCCATAAGAGAATTTAAGCTGATTTGTCATGGCAATATAATGGCACTCTATTCTACTCTAGTTTACTCTACTCGATCTACTCCTCCTTCTAGAATACAGAGATTGGAGATGAAGGGATTATAAGAGAGTAAGCAAGTTGCTGTGCCTGCTTACTTTCTTGTAAACCCCTTCCTCTCCATTTACTGTAAATATAGACATTCATTCCATTCTTGCTAATTATCCAGGGCTGTTGTGATCATCCCAAAGGTAAGATGCCACCAGACTTGAAATTTTAGATCTAGACAACCTAGAACTATGCTGCCTTTGGTTTGATCTAAGTATAGTACATAAAATTATATATTGCAATGTCCTACCTGTCAATAAATACTTCAACTTCAATAGATACAAACTCAAAGTAAACCGCACCAAACTTGATTGCAGGAAATACGACTTCAGCAACAGAGTGGTCAATGTCTGGAATACTCTACCTGACTCTGTGGTTTCTTCCCCAAACCCCAAAAACTTTAACCTTAGACTGTCTACTATTGACCTCACTCCTTTCCTAAGAGGTCTGTAGGGGGCGTGTATAAGCACACCAACATGTGTACCGTCCCTGTCCTACTGTTTCTTTGTTTTTTCTTATTTGTATCCATTTTATGTATTCATAACCATGTTTATACTTATACCTGTTACCTAATAATCACTTGACAAAATAAATAAATAAAAGATAGTGGCAAAAAGAAAAAAAGTTGTGGTCATGTGATTTTCCACTTAGTGACTTCACTGAATTGGTGGTCATTGAACAAAGACTACTATTCTTTTTCAAGTTCCTTTAATTTCAAGTGATATTCTTTTTTATTTCTGAATCTGGGAATGTATATGCATGAGAGAGAGATGGAGGGAGGGAGGCAGAGGTGGTATTCAGCAGGTTCTGACCAGTACTGGAGAACCGTTAGCGGAAATTTTGAGTAGTTCGGAGAATCGGCAAATATCACCTCTGACCGGAGATTTTACAGTATCCTTCCCTTTTCATGCCCACCAAGCCAACCCACAGAACTGGTAGTAATTTTTTTTGAATCCTACCATGGGAGGGAGGGAGGGAGGGAGAGAGAAAGAGAATATTAATAAAGTAAATGTTTTAGATTTTCAGTAGTGAACAGTATTTGCTGAGTGGGTCTCTTTTCTCATATTCACGTTGTGATTGCCTGACTTGAAACAGAGAAGTTTAAGTAAAAACAAACTATTTCTACATTTAGTGTTTGTAGTACTTGTCTCAGCATGGTGTGTTATTATTAATGGCTGGCAATGCAAAGAAAGCATCTGAAGTTAGCAAGAACAAAGGTTTAAGGAAAAATGTTCTTGCTTAAAGAGCAGAGCTTCCTGTACAGTTGGACAAACAAAATTAAGATGAAGGATAGTCTGTCTTGGCCTTAGAAATACTATTTTCAAACACAAATCATATTAGAATTCTTTCCAGTTTTCCAGCATAGCTTTTAAAAACAAAGAGTTGATTTAGAATGTTTAAGTGATGATGCTTAATGGGCTGAACACAGAATATATTAATAGAGTGTACCTTGAAATTGATTTCTTGATTGAAATGTATTCAACATGCCAAAGCTAAATAGTATTTATTTAAATGTGTTTTATTTTAGCAAAAGAATCTAGTGACTGTTCCACATAGGTGCAAGTAAAGCAAACTTTAGCTTAACATACAATATTTATATTTGTGTTTATATTTTGCTGATAGGAAATCTTTAAATGAGATAATATTTTATTGATTATAATACAGACATATCACAGACTACTACAGTTTCATGGTTGCTCACAATCAAAATATGGAATTAATTATGAAATTGTTTCAGTTGTATTGATTGCAAAAGCATTCAGTCAGTAGTTTTTAAAGATAATTTAGAGAAGCATATGGAACTTTTTTAAAAATCAGGACTCAAACAATAATACATATAAGTTTGCTGAAAGTTATGACCACAGGAAGTAAAAAAAAATCTGTGTTCCATCTTCCTCCTCTATACGCGACACAGATTTCTAGTATAGCAGTGCCATCTAGTGGTCTTCCTGGCTAATGAATATTTTACTATATCCGTTGCATATTCTAACAAAAATAATGACTGAACAATTAAAACTATAAACAATATGTAGAAAAAGTACCTCATAATTTTTAAATGTTAACACTTCATGAAATAAAAAAAAATGGAACCAGTACAAAGAACTGTTTCCTGTTACCAAATTACCAAAGTTTACCATGGTAGATGATACTAAAAGTTGATGAAAAATTGAAAAGAACCAACAGAGCAATACCTACTGATCCCCAGGTGTACTTGATTATCAAGCCAAAACAGCCCCGTAGCTTGCCCTGAAATTAAGTTGAAATTACTTATTTTCAGGACTGTGTGCAATCTTTCACCATTCTATTCTCAATCCTCTTACCCAGTCATGGAAATTTAGGGACCAGTTTTTCATGACAAATACTTTAGATCTCCAAAGCAGAGTTTCTTTCATGGGCTCCTTTAAAGAATGTCGGGGCACGATTGCTCAGTGGTTAAAAGACATTGCTTGTCAACTGGAAGGCTCGAGACCCGAGTGCTGCACAAAAGGTTGAGTTCCCATTACTTCTCCAGCTCCTGCCAACCTAGCAGTTTGAAAGCATGCAAATGCAAGTCGATAGGTAGGTACCATGGGCCTCAACATATAGTCATGCTGGCCACATGATCGTCTGAAATGTCTTTGAACAACACTGGCTCCCTTGGCTAAGAATTGGATATGAACACTGCCCCCTAGAGTCAGTATTAGACAGGGGAAACCTTTACCTTTTTAAAAAGACTTATGTCCTTCTCATCCTTATAGAACCCTGGTACCCAAGGTTGGGCCTCATTAATATTTGGTTAGATTACCATGCCAGTAAACAGGACTGGGAAATAATTCTTTTTAAAGGCAATGGTAATGTCTATATTATTGTACCTTCTCGAAGAGCTGAGCTTCTGCATTGAGGCAAAAATTGGTGACCAGAATCAAAATTTTGGCCACATTCAATCTTTCCAAACAAAAGAAAAGATTGTGAAATTTTGTCCATGCAGTTCAGACAATTGCTCTTTGAAGTTTTTTGTGTTGGCTCGTGACTGGAATAACTGGGAGTCAAGGGAGAACTACCAAGTTCACATCTGATAACATAGTTTATACTAACAAAAAGCTCAGCTGAACCTCATTTCTTAATCACTTTTGGAATTGCTTTCTGATTACTTTTTAACTATTAAAAACCTTAGGATAAAATGGGATTTTGAAGGTTGGATGGATACTAGAGGGAACCAGAATAAACCAAATTATAATTAAAGAAGAAGGACACTTAAATTCAATTACAAATATAGAACGAAGCAAAATACTTTAACATAGGATTAATTCAAGGATATTTGGGGATAATGGCCTAAAATGTTAATTTTAAGATTATCTGCTATTATAGATAAATTGGATTTAAAAGTGGATACAGGAGTTTACTAGACAGGACAGAGCTGGAGGCTGACTTGAATGTAGATTTTAAAATGACAAGTTATAAGAATGATATGGAAAAAGATGTTACATTAAATATACAAATGAAACCACCTGCTTTAATAATTAAAAGAGATATGCAAATAACAAACCAGAAGAATGTCTTCGCTATTTTTCTTACTTTGGATTTACAAAAGAGACTTGTAAAGTTTTAATAGATTTTCTGAGAAGTGATGAAGAGAAATGAAAAAGAAATTCTGGGCCATTATTTAAGGGGATTAAAAATCAAGAATGTTAAACCAAAGGAAAGGAATATAAAGTTGGTTTATTTGACAGAGGTTAAAATATATATTTTGTGGGGTAGTTTATATTTCTTCCAATGCCTAGGCGTTCAGTGACTCATTCGGCTTTGGGTCTCTGAATGCCCAGTCAAAGGAAAGCAGACCCTCCCCAAAAATGCCAGGCTTTGAACTACCACATCAGCAGTGGACAATCCTGAATAGCATTCGTACCTCACTTGGCATCTGCCAAGACTCTCTGTATAAATGTGGCATAGTATCCTTCCCTCAGTGTGACTGCGGGTTTCACGTCAAATTGTAGATCACATTGTGACTGGCCATAAGCTGAGGTATATATCGGTGCAGTATCTGGTTTATTTTTAATATAAATGATGCTGTGCTTGAATGGTTAAAAGGCTTACACATTATCAGAAAATAAAATATATTTTTAACATTTATATTTTATTGGGTTCTACAAATCTACATCAGATGTTATTATAATTTTTAGTCCATGATATGCCACACACTAAATAAATAAAATAAATACATCTTGTTTTCTGATAATTTTTACTGGACTTTTGCTAATAACTAGGATTGAATGACAAGAATTTAAGAATTTGTTTACAGGTAAGAGATATGGAAAGAATACTTATTTTTTTGTATTCTTAGTGAAGATTTACTATCTTATTAAAGTTATTCATGCTTGTGGTGAAAAAGAAAGTCATTTCTTTATATATTTCATTTCTTTTTCTATAATATATTCTTATTTCTTCTTTTCTATTTTTCCTATTTTCTTTCATGTACTTTCTAACCCTTTGTACATTCTTTTATACTATTTCTTAGCTTGTATGCTTTTATTCTTGTAGCCTTAATCTATCATCTTTGTAAATGCAAACAATTTTTTTTCTAAAGAATCTCTGAATTATTATCAATAATACAATGGTTATTAAGCTCAAGGTGAGCAGATTTTACTTTGAGGCATTTTTAGCATCCTCCTAGCTTCAATAGAAAAGCAAAGCTGGACAGGGGTCAAGTGAACACAATAAATAACCTGCACACATCTTTAAGTGTTATAAGTTGAAACAGTTTCTCCCCAACATGGTTTATTTTGAGTAAGTACTTTAATTTAGTTCCTGTCTGCAAAAGCAAAACTTCTGCAGAAGTAAGCAAATTGGAAAAACAACAACCCCAGTATCATTCAGAACTATAGTTGGGATTTGAAGGAGATTCCTTGTCCACTAAGTCTTAACTAAGCTCACAAAAAATATCCACAGCTTTATGATTTTAAATTACTCCAACCTTACATTCAACAGTGTTATGAACTCTGTTGCCCAAAGTAGTGGAACATTGTGTTTTCTGCACTTGAGGCATTTTTATGCTCTTCTTGACCTATATTTTAAGAGCCACAAACAGTGTTTTTCTTGAAAGAGAATTTTCAAAGATAACTTCAGCACAAGAAAGTTTTGTTGGTAGATATGGTGAGTATTTAAGGCTTTTTTAAGACTGGTTTTATTTATTAAAACAGATTAAAACTTCTTTTCATCCTTATGGCTTTGCTAACAATACATAGGTAACAGTGGTGGGATTCAAAAAAAATTGCTACTGGTTCTGTGGGCATGGTTTGGTGGGTGTGGCATGGCTTGCTGGGCATGGCTTGCTGGGCGTGGCAGGGGAGGGATATTGCAAAATCCCCATTATCTCCCCATCCCACAAACTTGCTTTCCAGCTTCATTCTCCTGTGCAGGGCAACAAAAGAAGACCCAGCCGATCAGTTGAGACTTAGGAGGCAGAGAAGAGATTGGGGGGGGGGGGGNGGGGGGGGCAGTCAGAGGTGGTATTTGCTGATTCTCTGGACTACTCAAAATTTCTGCTACTGGTTTTCCAGAACTGGTCAGAACCTGCTGAATACCCCCTCTGATAGGTAATATAGGAATGTCCAATATAGGGGAGAAAAACATTACATTATCATGAAAACAGAAAGGAAAGGAATGCAGTAGATGAAGCAAAAGAAACAGTTAAAATACCTGGGTAAACTTTTTTTTTAAAGTTAACCATAAACAATACTTTTTACGTGGAAAATAGAAATAATTTTCCTTGAGTTGTTTTAAGAAATTAAAGGTGGGAATGGAAACTGGAGATCATTGGAGAAAACTAGCTCCCAGTTCAATACAAGAGTGCCACCACCACCATCAATGTGTGTGGGGGGGGGTGTCCTACCCAATCTTGACATTAAGTGGCCTAACGTGGAGGTCATGATGTCACAACTTGGTCTCAGAACCATAACCAAGTAGATTTGATGACAAATAATTACTGCTTAGAAAACAGCCATTTTAAAAAAATAAAATAAAAAATAAAACCAAGGGCAAATTTTTGTAGGGAGAAATATTTCTGTAGTGTTTTGTACCTCAAAGTTAAGTACTGGCATCTTGAACTGGCTTTTGAAAGAAATAAGCAGCTTCTTCAGTCTTGGTAAAGCGATTGTGGTAGAATGTACTGCTTACTTTTTTAAGCTGTTGTATAGGGGTCCTCAACTTACAATCATTCATTTAGTGACTGTTTGAAATGACAACAGCACTGAAAAAAGTCACTTATGGCTGTTTTTCATATGTATAAATGTTGCAGCATCCCTGTTGGTCACGTGACCAAAATTGACAACTGGCATGCATATATGACAGATGAAGTGTTTCAGGGTCATGTGATTATCTTTTGGGACCTTTAGACAAGCAAAGTCCATGGGGAAGCTAGTTTTACTTTACAGTTCTTGTTTCTAACTGAACAACTGCAGTGACTGAAGTTATTTGTTCCTGTAGTGAAAAAGAAAGACATTTATATATTTCATTTCTTTTTCTATAACATATTCTTATTTCTTCTTTTTTTATTTTTCTTTCTGTGGCACGAAAGGTTGTAAAATGGAGCAAAATTTACTGAACAACTGTCTTGTTTAGCAATGGAAATTTTGTGGGCGTAAGTCGAGGTCTGTCTATAGCTAGCATCTGCTGAAAAATCTATATCACATAATTCAGTGAGGGGCAACATTCCTGTCCTGAAACTACATGGAATGCTGGTTATTGAGTTGGAATCACCATCTGTGTAGTGATATATATCATATGTATCCGGATTTATGCTTACAAAGCCTCTTCCCCCCCCCCCCCCCCCCCCCNNCCCCCCCCCCCCCCCCAGGAATTTTGAGCTGCATTTAGATTGGTGCAGAATATATCTTCCTAACAAATTCAGTAGAGATCAGATTGCTGGTAAGGGTATATTAAAGTCATCTTTGGTGCCCTTTCTCCCAGAATAATGTTTCTATTTGCCAATTTCTTCTGATTTAATGCTGATGAAGCCACTGGTACCTCCACGGTCATTTTCTAAAGGACTGGCCTCTTCTTGCTCTGAAAGGTTTTTTGCAGCCCTGGAAACTGGTAACATTAATGACTGTAAAAGCATCAAGTCAGAAAGGAATGTACTGCTGTCTCCCATGGAAATCAGAAATCAGATAATGGTAATTGGACTATCACAGGTAGAAAGTGTAATAATTGGATAAATTATCCAAAAAAATTCTAATTACCAAGAGTAGTAGAATCTTTACCAAAAGATTCATTCTAATGCTGGATCAAGATATACTTGCAAAATATCTATTTGTTCTTTCAGGTGCAGTGCCATCAAAATCAGGATATACTTGAATTAGCCATAGGAATTTGTTTTGTTGGGATTCGCCTTCAGTGATTGACCCTCATTTTAAGTAGAAAGATAATAAAATAGTTGTAGGCAGATTGACACGATCCTACACTGTAAAAGACAGTTGTACTAGAATTGTTTTGTTCCATTTCAATTCATTAATTGCATTCCTTTTCATCTTGTTTGTGCTCTGAATAATTTTTTAAGTTGAAGACTCATAAAAAATGAAATATCCTATACACTCTTCATCAGAACTCAAATTGCTTGTGTTATAATTAGCAAATTTATCAAGATGTCCCCATTAAAATGGAAAATGTGTTTTCTTGCAGAGCAGTTAATGCATAAATCCTATGCCATGGCTCCCCCCCACTTCATTTGTAAAGGCATGGCTGAATTTGATGTTAAGAATTTATTTAATTTCACATATAATTGTATTGCACTATGCTTTATGTTATGGAAAATAGTTTGCAGAGTGTTTGTGTGGGTTTCAGAATATAGCATCTTTATTGCATCAAATTAATTCAGGGTTTTTTCCTCTGAATTCTATAAACATGACCTTCATAGAAATTTGAAAGGATAAAGAATCTCTTGAGTCAAGTTCAACTCTGACAAGATAATTTACCATTGCCTTGTTCTGGATTTTTTTAAGAAGTCCTAGAATTTTTTTTTAGTTCTTGTTTAGGGTTTTTTTTTTTTTTAANAGGTTTTTTTTTTTTTTAGAACTTCAAAAATGAAATTTTTGTTTTCTCCCAAATGTGCCTATTAAAGGAGGAGCAAAATAGCAAAATACATAGCATACACATTGAGAATTTCACTGTTTTTTTTTAAATAGGACACAGATGAATCAGTCTCATTATTATAAAATGTGTCTAATGAAGCAGGTTCCTTTAAACCTTCTTCAAAATAACAAAGTATGTAGTATATACACATTGAAAGCATTGAGATGAAAGAATATCTTCTTTAATAACCCCATAATCCCTTGCTATGTGGAGTCTGGGCTGGGTGTTTACCAGCTGGATGTCCTTCCTGTCGACAATGTAGAGGGTTTTTTTTCAGCAGATATATTCTCAGTGTGGCCAGAGAGAGAAATAACTACCAAGGATTGAACTGACAGCCTCCTGATTGTGAGGCAAGAGCTCTACCTCTAGGCCACCTCACCACTCATTGAGAACATTGCTTATGTTGTAAAATATAAAGTCCTTTTATTTTTCATGTGGTTCTTTTTTTTCTGTATCTGCTTTCAGTTGGGGTAAGGACAAGTTCCTACCTTCCCTGTGTTCTTGCCTGAAGTATTCAATGACAATATTGCCTGATGTAATTATCAAATATTGATACTCAACTTTAGCAGACTCCACAAATTTATTTCTAGTCTCTATACCTTTTAAATCCTGAGATGTATGGCCTTTAGAATATCATTTGGATGATACATATTGAACTTTGCCAGGTTTGTACTGATTAATCTATCAAGTTTAGTCAGACCATTTAATTAAATCCATAAATTAAGCTAGCAGCAAGTCTACTCAGGGGTAAAAGTGCATTTATGCTTGGTTCTAAACTTAGCTTTCACTATTTAAGGAATCTCTATGTAGAATGGCAGTAGTAGACAATATTTAACTCAATATTGATTAGTAGATTTATCAACTAGATAACATATTAATCTCTAGTTGTATAAGATCTTGCTGATTTTCTTGAGAGGAGGAAGAAAAATAATATCCTAATCTACAGTTAGACCATGAATATGATTCTAGTTTTTTTAAATAAAAATAATAACACTCTTTCTTATTTAACAAAGCTGAGTAGCTGTCCCAAGCCAAGATTAGGCAAGAAAAACAAAAACAAATGCAGAGGTATAGAATAGTTGGTATGTGGCCCAACAGTAGTAACTGTGAGAGGGATTTTGGAGTCCCAGTGGATGAGCACTTAAATATGAATCAGCAATGTGCTGCAGCTGTCAAAAAAGCCAACATAGTCCTAAGCTGCATTAACAGAGGGATAAGGGGGAAAAGCACTGGTGAATACTACTTTTTAATGATGAGACCACACTTGGAATACTGCATCCAATTTTGGTCACCACGATATAAAAAAGATGTTGAGACTCCAGAAAGCATGCAGAGAAGAACAACAAAGATGATTAGGGGACTGGAGGCTAAAACACAAAGAACACTTGCAGGAATTGTGTATGTCTGGTCTCATGAAAAGATGCATTAGGGGTGATGTGATAGCAGTCTTCCAATATCTAAGGGGCTGCCACAAAGAAAAGAAGGATCAACCTATCCTCCAAAGCACCAGAAGGCAGGACAAGAAGCAATGGAAGGAAATTAATCAATGAGGAAACCAGGAGAAATGTCCTGATAGTTAGAACAATTTGTCAGTGAAACAGCTTGCCTTGAAGCACCCAAGTTGTGGCTGTTTCCAACAAGAGGTTCTTGAGAAGAGATTGGACAACCATTTGTCTGAAATGGTATAGGGTTTCCTGCTTGAGCAGGGGGTTAGGCTAGAAGACCTCCAAGGTCCCTTCCAACTCTTTATTCTATTATTCTGATTTATTGACTGTCGTATAAACTAGTATTATACCATATTGGACACTCTATTCCAGCAGTCAAAATCGTATGCAGTTAAAGTTTTCTGATAGATTTGACTATATATCATTTATATTCAGATTGTATGTTTTTATATTGATATTTCATTTAAGATATAATTTATTACAAGTGTTAATAATATATTAGTGAAGAAAACAGAAATCTAAGTCAAAAGCCTTTGTAGTTATCAATTTATACTACTAAGAAATTCTCAAACAAATTCCACAATATCTGTTTTAAATTGATGTTTTCAAAAATCAATACCTTCTGTTTCCAAGTTCTTTTTTTTCTTCCAACAATGTACTTGCCCCTCAGTAATTCCACAGATGAAGTCTACCAACTCTAAAAGTAGACAGGATACCTAGATTGCTCTGAAACATAAAAGAAAAGAAAAATCTGATAATTTTTCTGAGTGAGAAACATGATCTTATTTGGTATTTCTTGGCATAGATTTTCAGCAATTAAGCAGTTAAAACAGGATTAATAGGAAATGACCAAGGAACACAAGAAAACCATTGATTAGAGGTCTCAAATTGTTTGCTTTAAATATTTTACAAATGGAAGATAAAGAATACAGAATATGAGAATCTAGGTTATTAACACCTCTCTCTCTTTCTCTCTTTCCCATCTCTTTAAAATGTGAAAGTGAGAATGGTTTGTGGACCTAATAAACTTCCAAGAATATTATTATTAACTCTTTAGCCAAGGTTAAGAGCTCGCTTGCTAGGTTGAATGATACGTGATATCATAAGGCTTTTGATTATTTCATTTATCTGGGACTGTTCTAAACAAGAAATAGGATTTGCTTGAGAGACACTTTCAGGCAGGATGAGTTTTTTTAAATACAATTAGTATTACCTTTTCTTTGACTGAAAATTTATATTTATCAGAACTCCTTTTTTTGGTTTAAAGAGGCAAATATTATTTGTTAGTAATGATATTAGTATTTGTTGCAATTACAGATCTACCTCTTTGTTAAATATATCTATCTGTATCTCTAACTCTAGCTCTAGCTCACTCTGTCTGTCTGTCTGTCTGTCTGAATGTCTGAATCAGTGGTGGTATTCTATTTGTTCGGTCCGGTTCTGCCAAGCTGGTGACGCTAATGAGCAGCAGAGACCAAACCGGTTCTCTCCACCACTCTGCTGTTGGGCCCGCCCTTCCACCTGGGCGACCATACTCCCCTTTATCCTCTGCTTTTGAAGCACAGCTGCTTTGCGCGGCACATAAAAGTGCCGTGCGGCAGCTGCTGAAGTGACCGGGATCGTGTAGGCTTGCAGGAGGTGAGTTGGAATGCCTTTGTGCCTGTGCAAAGTGTGCATTTGGTGTGCATGTACACACAAAGTGTGTGCACATATGCAAACCACTGGTCTGAATTTCTATCTGTCTATAAATGTGGACATCTACCTTGGCTTGTCTGTAGTTCCAATTATTGTGCTATAGTTGTACTATATGAAGAGTCGAATAATACTATATGTTGAACTCAGGCAATGGTTTTAACCCGAAACAACAGAATCCAGCCACTTTTATTGTCAGTGGTTATTACTTGGTAAAAGTTGTGTCATGGTACATCTGAAAGACAATCTTTCTCCTTTTATTTTTATTTTTGACTTTATAACATCTTCCTGTACCATTAATCATTCTGAAAACATTAGACAGGATCCACTAGGGGAGGCAAACTATAAATTCTGCTATGTTTTATAGTTGTGTCAGAGACTTTCACTCTAGCATCATTTTAATACATGAATTAGTATCTTACCTCAGTTTTTTTTTCTTTTAATAAAGAGGAAAAATAGGAGTAAATGCCATTGGACTTCAGACTAATTTTTACATGTATAAGGATTGAAATGGTTGGTTGTGTGCAGATTCCTATTTAAACTTTTATTATTAGGTTTCCATAAACATTTTCTCAATTGGAAAATATGATTCCACCTTCCCCAACCCCCAGTTTTGAAACAAATAAAATATATAGATGGAAGAGGAAACATTAATTTGAGTATTTTGGATAAAACTAAATGTGATGAAGGTAAATTTATTTAGAGTTTATTTTTAGAGATGTTCTTGCTTCTGTTCTGCCATAATATTGTAAGCAAATTATATTCCATATTTTTAGTTTTATCATTGGGTATTTATTTTAATTGAAGTTATTGATTGGTATAAGGAAGCTTAAGAATTCAACTCTTTGAGCTCAGTTTGAAAGTTATTCCACTAAAGCCTGGTTAGTATTTGGTTCCTTATTTGTTGGGATCAGCTTCAGTTCTGTTTTTCCTCCTTCCTTTTTTCTGTCTTTTTTGTATAAATGTCCATACTTCACGCATAGATGGCTGACGATATAGTTGATCCTTTTATCATGAAAAACTTAATTTATGGATACAGGTAGTCCTCAATTTATTACTGATCATTTAAAGTTACAACAGCACTGAAAATATTTTCTCATGACTGGTTTTCAAACCTAGTGTGATGCCCTGTCAGAGTCTGAATCCGAGGAGGAAGATGAACAACGGACACAGAGTGAGAGTGTGACTCTGTTGGCTGTGGAGGAAACTGGGGAAGGGCAAAGTCTAGCTGGGCAGAGCAGGGGGGAGGTAGAACAAGGGAGAGGGAATTCAGAGGAAGACCCAGGCCCATTCCTTTCATCCCAAGGCATGCAGGGAGGAATGGAGAAGAGAGTAATGTGGATTGCGTGGCTTACAGGGGAGGAAAGGGACCTGATTCCCTTCATTAGCTATAGCTGGGAAAACAGTTTAGAAGAAAGATAGGCTGCATTTGACAGGCTGCTGGGAGCAAACATTACTTTATCTTGTGCTGTTGTTGCTTATCTGTGTTCCTGGCATCTTCCCAACAATGAGTTTTGCCGTGCCTTCATGTCTGGAATTCTTGCTCCTGCCCTGCCAAACTAATTAGCTCAGTTTGGCTTTATTGGATTTATAGTTACAGTTTTTGTTGACCATGTTTTGGACTTGATTCTGCAGTTAATGGCTGTTTCTAGGGGAGTTTTTCTCCTGCCAGAAGGTAACCTAGACATTGGGGGCAAAGTTGTAGCTGTTAAAGGGATTCTTATTGATTATCTCACTGTGTTGCCTTTGTGCCATGCCCTGGGTCATCACACCTATGATTGTTGCAACAACCCCATATTCATGTGATCAAAATTTGGGCACTTGCAACTGCCATCTATTTACAACAATTGCCCTGTTCTGGGGTCATGTGATCACCATTGTGATCTTCCCAGCCAGCTTTTGAGAAGCAAAGTCAAGGAAGAAGACAGATTTCTTTTAATTTGACCATTTGGTCTTTGGGCGATTTGGTACTAATTCCATTGTTGCCCCTATTTGAATTTGATTCAGCTTCCTCTTGTGAGAAATGAAATAAGGCTCCTAAGCCACTTATCTATTTTTATAAGAAGTTGGTAGAAAGGTACGTAGAACATTCCAAAATTAGCTTCAATAATTAATGGAAGTTTATTACCAAGCCCTTAGCAGGTACATCCAAAAAGCAAGATTCTCAAGTGGCCAGCAATTAAATGCAAGTTGTTAATCCTCTCTATAAATTGCTGACAAAATCAGTCCAGGCATCAAAAGAGCCAGAGCTACCAGCACTGAATAGTAATACAAGGTGAGAGAAAAGACAAAGAGAAAACCTTATATTAGGCCCATTGAACTGACTCTCAAATAATTGCCAGCTGGTAGGAATAGGAAGAGTAGAAGACCAATTGCTAAATTAATGGCAAGCAGTCCTGGATAAGAGGAACAAGCTGGCAATCCTCTTTTCTGTAAAAGTGCAAGGAAAAGGCATACAAAAGTAAATTGCACAGATACTTTCTGTACAGTGAAAAAAGAAGAAGAAAAAAGCAGTTGTTTTCTATGCTAGTCTAAATCCATATTATTTGGCTGGAGACAGTTGCTCAATTAGAGAAATGTTGGAGGCTTAAACTTCAAGGTAGAAGTTATCTAGAAGAAAGAAGGGTGAGAAAAGTAATATTTTTTACCTGTAAAACAATGGTTATGATGCAATAAATATGATTCTTGTATAATCCTTCAGACTGTCATAAAATAAATCACATGATAAATTTATTAATCTTCCTCGTAAACAGAACATGTTCACCCAAACAAGAAATTGGAAGGTTTCACTTCCTGCCCAGCTAACCATCAGTAGGTCAGAAGAGAGAAGAAAGATGGCATATTGCAAAAGTGCAAATTGTGTCATCTCTATTTGTTTATTTATTTGATTTGTCAATTGCTTACACAATAATAGGTATAAGTATAAACATGAGTAAGAATACAGGAAATAGGTACAAATAAATGGGGACAATCGGATAGGGATGGGAGACACGATGGTGCACTTATGCATGCCCCTTACAGACCTATATAGGCCTTAGCTTACAACCACAATTGAGAACCACAATTCCATCACGAAATGAGATGATCATAAATTGCTTTTCTTAGCAATGACAACTGAGGCAGTCCAAGTTGTCATCATTAAGTGAAAGTCTCAAGTGTCTCGCTGGGTTCCTATATTGAGTGTATTGAGTGGAGGAAGGCATGAAGAAGACACTGTTCTGACCCAGCCTTCATGAGCCCCACTCAACAGCCTACTCATGAGGAAAAACCCCTTTTTATTTAGAAGGGCAGGAATTCATGGAATTCACCGACAAAGCTCCAGGTCAAACATCTGTAGGTGATTCACAAGCCATAAGTGATTCACAAACCATAGCATTCTTTGAATTCCCCACAGGGAACCTCAATTAACACTTCAATCACAACAGAAAAAGTCCTGACCAACCTTGTTAGTGGCAAGGAATCATCTGAAGGGAACTCTTCTGGAACATGAATGGATGTCTCTAACAACCATGCCTCCCACACCCATCCTCCTTTTATCCCATCCAGGGAGGGGCTTGTTAATGTCTCCTTCTTTTCCTGCATAGCTGACCCTCAGTTCTGTGTTACTGCACCTCTGCACTTCTCTGTGCATATGTGCATCTGGGACAGGGCCCAGCTATTCCTCCTTCTCGCTCAGCTTAGGTACTGAAAACAGCTGTCTCTCTGCTTGAGTGTGAGTAGATGAGCCCTGCTCTGCATCTGGCTCTGAGACCTCGTATTCCTCAGAGCCTTTTGCCAGCTCCGATGGTAACTCAGGCACTTCTTCCATCTCCTCTGACTCAACTGCCACCTCTTCTGACAGTCAATGAACCACAACAGACACTGAGAGGGCCAGGGAGGTTACTTGAGGACAAATTTCTCTGCTCTGGGATTAAAAATCCTCTGTGGCTGAAAATCCAGCCTGGATTTTGGCACATACTTTTTTCAGCTAGGCTCCAGAAACTAAAGAGTATCTCCTCAGCAGGTGACAGCAAGTTGCAACCTTCCCTACCAGCTTTCCTATTGACTTTTTGTAAAGTATGCATGGATGTTTGCAAATGGTGATCACAGCCAGTCATATGTGCGAACAACAAAGTTTGAATAAAATGCAGAAAATGAATATAGCATAGTGTGCAGTTGATAAACTCCAAATATAGGTAGTGTCATGCCCCTGAATCTGATTCTGAGGGGGAGGCCAAGCAGCTGACAGGGAGTGGGAGTGTGGCTCCATTGACTGTGGAAGAAACTGGGGAAGGGCAAAATCTGGCTGGGCAGATCAGGGAAGAGGTAGAGCAAGGCAGAGGGAATTCAGAGGAAGATCCAGGCCCACCCCCTCTTCATCCTAGGGCACACAGGGAGGAATGGAGAAAGGAGCAACATGAGTTGCTTGGCTCGTGGGGGAGGAAAGGGCCCTGATTCCTTTCATTAGCTGCAGCTGGGAACATAATGTTTAAAAAGGGAGATTGCGCACAGCAACTTGTTGGAAGCAAATCATGAGTTTTCTGTTATTGTCGAGGCTTATCTGGGTTCCTGGCATCTTCCCAACTGTGTGTGTTTTGCTGGCCTTTCAAGTCTGGAATTCCTTATCCTGCCCTGTCAAGTTAATTACTGCAGCTGTGGTTTGTGTGGATTTTTATTTACAGTTTGTTTGTACTTTGTTTTCGGACTGAATTTCCTCCACTTAAAGACTGTTCTTGGGAGAGTTTTCTTCTCCAGCCGAAGGTAACCTGGACATTGGGGGCAAAATTGGAGGTATTAAAGGGACTCTTCTTACTTATGTGACTGTGTTGCCTTTGTGCCATGCCCTGAGTCAACACAGGTAGAAGTTATTGGCTAACAAGGGTGGAAAAGGAAATGGAAGAATCAAAGAGTTAGCTTCAAGCATAAGCAAAATATGATCAGAGTATGAAAGCTGTGAGACCTTAGCTATTTGGCTATGGATTGCCATCCCCAAACTGAATAGGAAAATAAAACTTTCAAACATATCAAAGCAGAAATACCCCAAGGTTACTGAAAATGAATATATGCCAGATGTGTAAGCTATGAATGGCAGGCTTATATGAACAAGAAACAAGGCACAATAATTGATAGCACTGAGGAAAAAATGGAACTAGGCAACCCAGACTATACAGAAGCTTTTCAATTAAAGAACAAAACACAAGGCAAAGTCACAGAACTGTGTCAAATTATCCAGAAATGGGAATTCATGAAGAATGTGTGATTATTGTTTTATGAGCAGAGTTCAGGCCAAAGCAAACAAATGAACCTCATCATCATATTCACAAGAAAGCTGATCATAATTGAGGGTTTTGGTAAAAGCCAAAAGTTTTCAACATGGACATGGAAAAACACAGATAGTCCTCATTTAGTGAAGGCCTCTGTCAATGACTGTTTGCATTTACAATGGTGATGAAGAAGTAACTCTTTTGACCAATGCATAAAACAACTTTATCTGTATCTCAACAACATATTTGTCATGATAGTAAGTGCACTGGGTATAGCCTGTTTTTTACTGTCACTTTTTGCAGAGCAGAGAGACTGTCTAAACAAGCAATTTCTCCTTGAACTGCTTTTCTCCACACCATAATGCAACATGTTCCTAAAAAGTGCTGACTGCAAATTAACAAGCTTAGGTCGATCGTTGCTTAGGTCGATGAGGTTGATTATAATCTACCAGCCAGTTTCTCACTGCTGCCTGACACTGACAAGACCCTACTCAGTTCCACACTAAAGGCTTTAGTTTTCCTACTATACAGCTTGTGGCAAGTGCTCTAAGCACACAAACAGCACCAGCACACATTCCAAAGGGTGGAAATGCAATAAAAAGGCTTTACTTGACTTCCTCATGAGTTATGTTCCAGAAACTTTGCCTGTTGTCAAATCCTTCTGACAATGTAAAGCAGAGTTAAAGTCATACAACTTTTCACTCAGAGACCCCTTTGCTTCATAATTGAGTTGCCAGTCCCAATTGTGGTTACTAAAACAGGTAATACATGTTACTACCGAAAAGATTTGATAACAAGCAATAATTTGTCAGTAGGTATTCTATTCTGCCTGTCAAGTTTAGAATTGCTGTACCTTATATTTTTAGGAATTAGACTGGCATGTTACATAGCGTGAATTGTCATACTGTCCTTATACTAGATAACTCACACCTGGCATATCCAGCTTTAGTAGAAGTGAGAAGCATACAGAGGTGATATTCAGCAGGTTCTGACCAGTTCTGGAGAACCAGTAGTGGAAATTTTGAGTAATTCAGAGAACCAGCAAATACCACNAGAACCAGTAGTGGAAATTTTGAGTAGTTCAGAGAACCAGCAAATACCACCTCTGACTGGCCCTGCCCCCATCTATTCTCGGTCTTCCATTAAATCCCAGCTAATTGGCTGGGTCTTCTTTTGTTGCCCTGCGCAGGAGAACAGAGCTGGAAAGCAGGTTAGTGGGGTGGGGAAAGAATGAGGATTTTGCAGTATCCTTTCCCTGCCACGCCTTCCCAGCCATGCCCACCAAGCCACACCAAGCCCACTAAGCCATGCCCACAGAACTGATCATAAAGAAATTTGAATCCCACCACTGGAAGCAAAGTATGATGTCAGTCTCATCAACACTGATGCATCTGTTCACACAAAAGGAAAGGCTTGAAGGGTAGAAAGCCCTCTCTGGCAGCATGTATAAACTTTGTGCATAAGGAACTAAAGGATGTTAGATCCCACTTTCTTCATGGAGGGAGGCCTGGGGTCAGAGCTGCTCTTGCAACATTCCAGTTGGGATGAAACAGTTGCTACTCTTCTTTGGGATTGTTATCAGACATGCTAGCAGTGTGACCCAGGACCATACAGAATTTAAACTACTTCTGTATCTGTCTGACTTCTGGTCCAACCCCTCAAAACAATTTCTGACAAATTGTTGTCCAATATTTGCTTATAAACCTCCAGTGATGGATCACCCACAACTTCTGGAGGCAAGCTATTCCTCTGATTAATTTTTCTAACTCTTAGGAAATTCCTCCTTAGTTTTAGGTTAAGGACTAGCCTAGTTTCCATCAATTGCTTCTTCTGTCAGAAGGTGCTTTGGAGAATAGATTGACCCTCTCTTCTTTGTAACATCCCCTGAGATATTGGAACACTGCTATCATGCCCCACACCATGTCTTTTGTTACATCAAACTAGACTTACTCAATTCCTGCAAATATGTGTTTTAGCTTCCATCCCCTAATCTTCGTTGTTGCTCTTCTCTGCACTCTTTCTACAGTCTCCACATCTTTTTTACACCATGGCAATCAAAACTGGATGCAGTATTCCAAGTGTGGCCTTATAAAGTGGGATTAACACTTCATGTGATCTTGATTCTATCCCTTCTGTTAATGCAGCTTAGAACTGTGTTGGCTTTTTTGGCAGCTGTAACACACTGCTAGCTCATAGTTAAGTAACTGTCCACTAGAACTCCAAGATCTCTCTCACAGTTGCTACTATTGAGTGAGGTATCACCTATACTGTACCTATGCATTTGTTTTTTTCTTGCCTGAATGTAGAATCTTACTATTTTCACCATTGAATTTCATTTGGTAACATAGCGCCCAGTGTTCAAGTCAGTCAAAATCCTTCTGAAGTATCTCTTGATCAGTACTTGACTCTTGGTAACTACATAGGCACAGCTTTCTTGGCATAGTTTTCAAAGTTATGTCTAATGCTACAGAAAGTAAAACAGTATTTGGCTATAGTCAGATTGGTTAGGTAATAATCAGTAAAGATGTTTAAACAACCAATGACAGAAATTAATCAGCTCCTGACATGAAACAGAGCATTAGGGACAATGTGTTACAATATGACTCTACATCCTGATTACTCCTATGTTGAACTTTTTGCTCAAATGGAACACCCCAGCATCTGCTATTAGTGACAGCAGTGAGAAGACATAGCATGTAGCCAGAGAGAAAGCCTCCTAAATTTATGACTCTTATTATATTTAGACATCATGCTGGTTATAATGCTGAGAGAGACTGCTCCAAAAAGATGTATTTTGTATTTTGAATGCAAAATATACTGTACAAAATGTACACTCATAGCCACTGCCATAATAGCAGCCATCCATACATGTAAAGAATTTAGTTTCTCAGGGAATGTCTGATTCCAAGAAGAGTTGAAGCTATTAGTCAGAGGTGAGGCTATCAGCCAGCCAACTGGAAAAACCAACAGCTTGAAACAATATGACAGAATATTCGGATGAGGTCAATATTCCTGATGTGGATAGCCAACTTTTCAATGCTTGAATATATTGGAGGCACAGCAGAAGATTTGGAAAATAGTCCTCAAAATTGAGATTGAACTGGGCTCCCCAAAACAGTTGCACTTTAATGATAGCTGAAAATAAACCTTTAATGCAATGGGTCTTAATTGGGCTCCTTTGGAGAAATAGAATTTTGAAGAATTTTCAGATGCAAATTTTTGGATAGTATTATAGATATAGCTTGCCAATAGTATTTGGAACAATGACAAAGATGGGTGTTTAGTCACCATATAAGACTCTTAAGATTTATTTATTTTTGACAAAGAACACAATCCAAGTACTTGATTTCGGTTTATGAAACTATAACCAGAAAATATATAAACTCAAATAAGAAAACCTCCCTTCCGATCTATGGAAGCTGATACTGTGAGTTATAAAAGAATAATTATTCAGAAGTAATACTGAGCTTAAAATTGATGTGCATCATTCACTTATACATTTTGTATTTTGTTTTGTATTGCATTGTTTGTTTTGCTTTGCTTTTCCATGTCTGTGAAACATCTATCTATCTTCCTATCTGAAAGCCTGGAGACCTGAAGCATAATTTGTGGATAAAAATACTGCTATATGTCTATAGAATACGGTGAAGAACATATATAATAGCTTCAGCTTGTCTGTCACCACATAGGGACATGTCTTCAATAAATCATCCTGATGATTTAAGAGGGAAGAAGATAACTTTCCTGGTGAAAGTTTCTTCAGTAAGGCTTATTTTCATGAAATGTGATATTCATAGACTAGCATTACAATCACCAATGCTGTTGGAAACAGGAATAGCCTTGATTTAAAATGAAGTATGGACAACTATTCTGTGGCCTCTGTCTTCACTGTATCTGTCTCCAATTTCAGACCACAATTTGAGATACAGTGAGATATCTGGAATGTTAAAAACTTTGAATGAGCAATCTCCAGAGGTATTAAATCAGAGAAAGGGCTCAACTAAGTTCCATAAATGTAGGTAAAAGCCTTCTCAGCCTTTTCACTTAGATCAAGTGCATCAATATGGAGTTGCAAGCATTGCTTTCTTTCAGAAAGGTTTTTCAATTTTTTTTAAAGTATCAAGTCTATATTTTTGCCTTGGATATCCTGATGATCTAGTTCAGCTAGATAAAGCAATTTGCTGTAGCATATCCATGCCCACTTTGGGATCTTTTAGCAATGGTCAATAGTGCATATTGGCAAATTAAAGGTAGTTTACCGTGCATACAGATTCTCTTTCAGTAAAAGGAAGTTTTATTGACATATGTATAATGTACACAGAACCGAAAGGTCAAGGAATTCCTTTAGGGTGTAGTAAAAATACAATAAATTTCAATGATTGCAGCTGAGGATGTTAGTAAATTAATTCAAAATATAACATAATGGATACATTTTAATGAAGCCAAAAGTGAATGTTAACTTGGCAAAGAAAAATAAATTATTTTAGAATTGACATTTGACAATAGTTAAGACCCTGTTTGAAAATTTGAATGGCATTTGGTATGTTAGGCTTTTGAATGCTTCACTTTACACGGGACTATTGTAAACCAAAAATAAATTTTGCTTCAGAAAGACTGCCTTTTGGTTGGGAATTAAAATAAACTGATGAGAGGAGTCTTGGACAGGATATTGAAAAAAAGATGGTGAAAGAGAAAAGGGCAGATATAGAAGACAGATGCATATACTGATTGCATGGGAAGGCTTCTATTTGGATCAGACTCTTTTGCTTTAACAATAGCAATAGCACTTAGATTTATATACTGCTCCATAGTGCTTTATGGCACTCTCTGAGTGGTTTACAAATGTCAACATATTGCCCCCAACAACACAGTCTGGTGTAGGGGTTGCCAAATGGTGGGCCATGGCCCACTGGTGGGCTGTGAGAAAATTTTAGTGGGTTATAGAGAAATCTCACCACCAGAGTACCCCCCAAAGCAATTTTGAAGGCTGTGCAAAAACATAAGGCTGAACTGCCCACATGGCCTGCGGGGACTCTTCCCGGCCATTCACTCCTTACCCAGCAAACTTATCTGCTAAATTGCTATTTTTCCTTTTTCCAACCATTAGGTGTTCTGCTTTGACTGGAGATTTAGATAAGCTAGGAAGCAGGAAATGGTTGAGCTTTTTGCTTTCTAGCTAGTCTTTAGATTATTGGCTCTGCTTTTAAGTGCAGCTGAAACTCCCTTAGGACTGAAGGTTCTATTATTCAGTGCAGACTCACAGCAAGCAAATTTGAGAGACTGAGCTAGCTGATGGCAGATAGATAGATCACTGAATAATTCTGTGAGCACTCAATCTGCCTGCCTGCTTTGCCTGATTTTGGGTAAAAGTTGATCTTTTTTATAAAAAAAATTATATTTACATACTTGGTGTGTTGTGAGTTAATTTTATGAGTTAGCTTGCAAGTAAATTTTATGTGACAGACTGAGCTAACCAATGGCAGATAGATAGATCACTGAATGAATCTGTGATTCTCTGATCAACTCAATCTGCCTGCCTGCTTTGCCTGATTTTGGGTAAAAGTTGATCTTTTTTATAAAAAAATCAATATTTATATAAATATTTATAATATTTATGTACAAGCCATGCCCAGTCAGTCACATGACCACCAAGCCACACCCACAAATTAGGTCACACCCACAGAACCGGTAAGTGGTCCCTGGGATTTAAAATTATGAGTTGATGGCCCCTGAGGTCCAAAAGGTTGGCGACCCCTAATCTGGTGCATACTTGAAAGCATGGTATACATTTAATCCACAAAGAAGCAATGAAGATTCAAATATAACAATTATGTAGATCTCTGATAATCATCTCCTGCTCTTCTTTTATCTTGGAACTTACTGCTTATAAGTGGCTGAAATAGAAAAAATAAATATTATTTATTTATTTATTTATTTATTCGTTTATCATTTTCCTTAGCTTAATTAACCTAGTAGCTATGAAATGAAATCCATTCTTAGCTGGATTAACACATGATCAGGAATACTGATGATGATCAGATATTTCCTTGAAGTTGTACTTGTGAGATCCACAATGCAGTGTCTCTTTTGTTTTTCCTACAAATGATATTTTAATATGACTTGAGAAATTAGATTAATGGAGGGAAAAACAAGTCTTGATGTCTAGGCCTTTTTAACCTTGTGACTACCCTTTTCCAGAGTAAGGATTCGGGAGCATTATAATATGGCTAATATTTAGTACAGATAAGATAATTTCTACTCCTTTCCAGTCTCCAGGGCTTGCTGTAGCAATGGAGTGAGCTCCCGTCCTTGCACCAGGTTTTGTCAACCTAGCAGTTTGAAAACATACATACAAAAGATAAATAGGTACCACTTTGATGGGAAGGTAGCATCATTACATGATGTCATGCTGGACACATGACCACGGAAATGCCTTTGGACAGCACTGGCTCAATGGCCTTGAAATGGAGATGAACACTTCCCACTCTATTCGGCAGTGACTTGCAGAGTAAAATCCACAAGAACTTACAGATAGATAATAGTGGAGAGTCAATTTGATGTACTCCTTGAAGATACCATGCTACAAACCAAGACACTGAGTTCTCATCTGAGACTCAGAACAAAGACAATTGAGTAACTTTAGGAGAGTCAGCCTATCTCAGAAAGGAAGACAAACAGTGTTAACCCATTATTGAAATTCATATTTTTAAAAACCTGATTTGTCCAGATCAGGAATCAAAACTGACTTGAAATCATAAAATTAGATTAATAGGGAGAAATAGACAACACCAACTTTCAGAAGGAGGTACTAAACAGCAGCATCTCAACACATCCCAGATAGATGCCAGTTTGCTGAATGGATGTCTCAGCTGAGTGAAGAAGTATTTTCAAACTGTGGATCTGATCTTGCACACAGATGCTGACTCATTTAACATGATATGAATTATTTGTTCTGAAATGAGAAAAAAAATCCATCTATATTAATGTATCTTCATCTTACCAGGATTTAATCTGCATTTATTCACTCAAGGTCTCAGCAAATCTTATTTTCTCTCAGCTATTTAAAACAAATCTTATTTTCTGTTTAAGTTAGCCCCATGTAAACTGAAGTAATCAAAACTGAGACATTTTTATGTCTCCCAGAGGAATACAATGGAGAACTTATATACTTTTACCAAACAATTATCTGAATATGCCCATGAAGTTAATATGGAGCTGAACTCAACTTGAAGAAGTCATTACTTTTTCTTTTTTTAATTAAGGCAAGAATAGCTTAGATGCCAATTTAGTTATATCCCTGACCACTTCATACAGATGACAAAGACAAATAAGAGATCAGTTTCATGGAAACACTGACCATTTTCCCTAGATTATGTGTCCTTTGACTTTTACAACATGATTAAAAAGCAAGGGGAATAATATGCTTTGGATTGCAATCCACTCTTGATACTAATCATGCAAATGAGTACAGAACAATTACATGAACATTTTGCGGATTTCCCAAGTCACGGAGTTAAAAGTTTGTTAAAGAAACTATAAGCCTAATATTATTTATTCACAATTATTGTTTTTAAAATGACAGTCATATTATTATATTCTGTGTGTGGTGACATTTTAAAGCCTTGGGAACTTTCATCATTGTCAGTCTTTTGCATTCTTTTATCTTACTGTATGAAAATATAAAATATGATTCACGCTTACATCCAAATATCACAGGTAGCCAGCTCTTGGAAATTTGATTTTTTATATGTTTAAGAAGTTGAAAACCAATTGTGTCACTATAATGTTTGTGTCACT
Source organism: Laticauda laticaudata (assembly GCA_004320025.1). NCBI lineage: Eukaryota > Metazoa > Chordata > Lepidosauria > Squamata > Elapidae > Laticauda > Laticauda laticaudata. The sequence goes on along the minus strand of BHFT01015982.1, from coordinate 33,902 downwards.
ATAGTGTTTGTGGTATTAATTGTTGTCAGTTCATGCACTTTGTTACATTTTGTATTTCAGCAAAATATGAAATTAATACTTTTGAGATAACCTCTTTTTTACCTTTAACTGTTACAATCAGTAATGTTATTATTTCTTTATTTAATAAATCAAATATGCTCACCACACATTCTATTGAGCAGATTTAGAATATAAAACTTGCATGTTAACTATATGCAGGCCTCCTGAAAACAAAGGAAGTTTTCTTCACTTCCAAACAATGCTCTGTGATTATAGCAACTAGAACAATTGGTAGATTGGCACAGTCTCTTCATGCAATTATATTTCCCAGTGTGTTTTCACTATTGAAACCATTGTAGCGTCTTATTAACCCAAACTAATATTATCTTAGCCCAAAGTATTTTAATATGGAGACAGATGATGGATGGATAGATAGATAGATAGATAGATAGATAGATAGATAGATAGATAGATAGATAGATAGAATATGATGGATAGATGATAGATAATGTATGCATAATTGATAGATAAATAGATACATATATAGATGATAGACACAGATGACATAGATAAATAATAGATGATAGCTAGATTGATGTAAACTGATGATAGATAGATATAGACAATAAATGGACACATAGATAGATGATAGATAGATAAACAGATGGATGCTATTCACAAAACAATTTGCATTTGTATGATCTACTTATCCATCATTTTGCAAGCTGTAGGGTTCATTGATCTTTTTGGAGAGTAATGTGAGGTGGGAAATAACTCATATCTATGTTATAGCAGTGCCTTGAAATCTATCTTGGATCACTAATTTTTATATTATTAACACTATTCACACTGCTATCATTTTCAACTGAAATTTATTTCAAATGGCCAGATATCCACTGCAAGAAATTATCTGCAAATGAGAAGCATGCTTTCCTTACATGATACTGAGATTTTATTTTTTTTAATAAGTTGCACCAGGGAACATCCAGCAATTGTGGCAAAATTCAGAAACACATTCAATAGGATTTGATTCATAGCTATTAGTAGCTAATAGCCATGGCTATGATTTCCATTTGAATTAATTGTTGAGTAGCAGCTCTAGACATTTTATATATATAAAAAAACTTATAAACAAAACTTTATAAAATGAGAAATATGTAGTTTTTGTTAAATTTAATTGGTTGTGATTTATTTCTACTTGAACAACTAAAATTGTTCTGTTACAGTAATTTTCAATCAATAAAAGCTTCACTTCTGTTTATGTTGATTATATGATTTTATTTATATTGAAACAGATTTATCCAATTTTTAACTGTAACCCTATTTATTTAATTTGTTTTTACAAATTAGGTAACTAGTATGTAATATATGTATTTAGGGGGAATTTTGCTGTATTATTATGCTTTTCTGAAATTCTTTTGATGCCATTTTTGAAATGTGTCTAAAAATGACATTTCTGCAGCAAGTCTGTCTCTTTGCCTGCAGCTTATAACCAAAAAGTAAAGTCACATAGATTCAGGGTAAGATGGGTTTATTGCAATGAGCAAGGAGGATATGTTACAAAATCATGGACGCTATCTATGTCGGTCAATTTATGAGCAAGTATTTTAAGGCTTAAAGTCCCCATTGCCTTTGATCTTGTTTCTAATGTATTTATCTTTTATTTATTTGCTATACAGTTATAGATCCAAAAGGACAATAAAGAAAGGGAAAGGCTAACATAAATCACAAAAAAGCAGCTGACAATAGGCTAGAAGCTAAAAGAGAAAAAAAATGATAGGGAGATATGTATATATCTACATAGATATGTCAGATATTTTATGTGATATAATGAAAAAGAAGTTCTCAGCCAGAGTGTATTAGCTTAAATTGAGGGAACTATGTTTTGTACTGGAACTGTATTTTGATTCAATACAAAGGATGCTAATTTTTTGTTTGATACCACAAAAATGTCCCTTTGTTGTTTTTTTTCTACACACTGTGGAAACATACATTTTTATACCAAGGCCAGATAATTTCATCACCACCCCTCTCTGCTCCCACTTACTTGAAAAATACAGGAGCCCTTTCCTTTTCAGGAATGGAGAGTGAGACAGTTTGTCTTAATTAGATCTTTGCTCCCTAAGGACAGAAGAAGAAAGATCAGGAGAAGAGACTCCCATATCACCATTATTGTGGAGGAAGGCAACAAAGCAGAATCCAAGAGGAAGACTGAGACAAATACTCACTCTCCCTATGACTGGTACATGATACTGCAGGAAAGAAAGATTTCCACAGAAGAACATTGTCATCGTCATCATCATCATCATCATCGTCATCATAGCTGAAGTCCAATTCTTTGCCATCCAAAGTCAGAGTACGCCAAACTCTGAAGTCAGAAGCAGAATTGCGAGAGATACTTGTAAGGATATTAGAAATGGTAGTGTCAAAAAGCTATCTATAGCAGCCTTCCAGAAAATTTTCTGCATTAGGATAGCCTTTCCAGTGAATAAAATACCCCGATCTGTCAATTTATCATTTGGAATCTGAAATAAATTCTTCCTCCCCTACCCCAACAGCAGCTAGTGAGGGCTTACAGAAAGACTTTCAAGAGAGCAATGAAATGTTGTAGAGGTTTTCTGGAAATCCAGCCTCTGTAAACAAAAGGGCTAATTTCAGCTGGACTGATAGATCTAGATTCCAATTCCTTGAATATATATGAGGAAGGGAAAAGTTTAGCAAGAAAATCTGACATAATCTCTCTTGCAAAAGGAAGAATTATCCAGTATGTTTGAGCATGCTTATGACCACATTTGGCAAGATCCAGCTGTTTCTTGAGGAGGATTTGTGTTGCTTGCAGTTCTTGTAGGAAGTTCAATGTCTGAAGAATATAAGGGGTTGTAGGACTTAAGCCATAAGCACCCTGGAATGAGGACTTACCAGTAGAATTCATGGATTTTATGCAAGTTCAGCTAGAGATCACCAGTGAGGCCAATTGTCCTTTTGTAGTTGACTTGGAGGGGCATGTACTGCTCTAGAGTTCATTTTGTTTCACCAGCCTCCTAAGAACGATGGGCAGAGGATAAATGAATCTAATCCTCAAGAACAAAGCTTTTCAGAAACATTATATAAATTAAATGTCACAATCCATAATAATAATATTACTCATCCCTCTGTGTCAGAAGACATGCACAATGAACAGTTTTGCAGATTCTTGTGCTGAGGAAAGGTCAGTAATAAAATCCAAAGAGACAAGTTTCCCCAGCCCTGCAGGAGAAGGGAGGGCAGGAGATGTAACACTCTGACCAGCTTAACTGTTAAAGACTTGGCAAGAAGACAAAAAAGAAACATATGCTTTGGCATCTGCTGGTATGCAAGGCCACCCAAATTCTAAAGTAAAAGCAAAAGTAAGGTTTTGAATTTGTCAAAGTGCCCGGCAGTTTAATTGTCATGACGACTCTTTCAAATTTCCTTGACAAGAAGTGAAATAACATATATTTATGCTGGAATACTTGTCCCTCAGCCCAAGAAAAGGGAGAAAAAGAAAAGCTTAAGAAAATTCTTTGAAAGCCATTAATCTAAAGCTGAGCATGTGGATCTTATTGCTGCAAGGGCTTAGGATGATCCTTCTCTGTTCCAAAATCTTTGAAAGTGATGTTGTAAATGTGAAACCATTTTCTGGTTTCAAGATAGTGGCTGGAGAATCATAGGGAATACAACAAGCAGGCTAGCAGCATTCTGTTATGTGAAAGTTTAAAAACCTCAAAATGTGCTTACTTAATTTATATTGAATACATTTGCATGCAGTCTGTACATGTTCAAAGTTTTATTTTATTTTATTTGGTTTGTCAATTGCTTACAAGATAATGGGTATAAGTAAAAACATAATTATGAATACATGGATACATATAAGAAAAATAAAAGAAACTTCTACCAGAGATGGTAGGTACATTGGTGCGCTTATGCATGCCCCCTACAGACCTCTTAGGAAAGGGGTGAGGTCAATAGTAGAAAGTCTAAGGTTTAAAGGTTTTGGGGGTTTGGGGAAGAAACCACGAGTCAAGGTAGAGTATTCCAACACTTGACCACTCTGTTGCTGAGATCGTAGTTCCTGCAATCAAGTTTGGCCTGCAAGAGTTAACCTTAAGTTGATGTATCTATTGGTTTGATCCAGTGTTTTTTTATTTGATTAAAGCTGAAGTATTCATTGACAGAGACTTGCAATGATCTTTTTAATATACTATACTTAGATCGACTGAAGTTGCGTAAGTTCTAGGTTGTCTAGATCTAATTTCGAGGTCTGTGTGCATAAGTATTCCTGCAACGGGTAAGGAGCCAGAGAACCTTCTTGTGAATATTTCTGACTTTCTCAACGTGTGTTAATATTCAGATACGTAATTGCGTGTTCCAATATGAGCTGTATTCAAGACTGGTCTAGCAAATGTTGTATCTCTAGTTATTAGATTTAATTACCAGAGAAAAACTATGGTAGGACTAGAGTTTAACAACTTTAACCGCCTTTTTGGCTTTAGTTACACTGGCTCTAGCACTTAGATCATTCTAAGCTGATACTCCAAGATCCTTGACAGGTTTGGAATCATCAACAATCGTTGACTATTCGCCTAATATTTATTTCTGATTTATTATATCTTTTCTTTGCCAATATGTGGACAAGCATTTATTTGTTTGAGATTTGTTGCCATTTGTTTCGCCATTTCTGATACATAGTCTGGTCTTTTTGAAGGAAGCAGTATTATCGTGGGTGCTTGAATAGCAAGTTGAAGATAACACAGTTCTCTTAATAATCATTAGTAGCGTCATTTTAGAGTATGAAGAGAATGGTCCAAGACATGCCCTTGTTGACAAATACAGAATTTGAATAGGACACCCCAATTTTGACCATTTGTTGTTTGTTTGACAGGAATTTTCTATTCCAGTATATGCAGGTGTCCAGAGATACATAAAATTTACCATAAGATCTAAGTTCTTCTAATGCAACGGTTGCTAACCTTCTATTATTTATAATATTTACCATTGCAAGCAGCAAGCCATGCCCAGCCAGTCACATGACCACCAAGCCACACCCACAAATTAGGCCATACCCACAGAACTGGTTAGTGGTTCTTGGGATTTAAAATTATGAGGTTGGCAACCCCTGTTCTAATGAGTTACCTGTTTGAGTGAGATTTGCTGAATCTTCCAGTTGTTGTCTCTAGTGTTGGAAAGCATCTTTTATGGGTAATGGGTCTTTATTCAAAAGATCACAGTTACATTCACCTTGTTCAAGAATTTTGGAATAAAAAGCACAAAGCATTACTTCTGAGTTGGACAATGAAAGAATGATATAACAGTGCTGGGTCTGGGGCAAATTATGGTGACTTTTGTGTTTTCAAATTCAGGTAGAACTTATTTGACTTTCCAGAGTTTCACTAAGGAAGAGAATTAGGATGTAAATTGTCTGAGTTACTTTGGAGTGTGTTTAACAGTTTTCTTGGTGCCTTTTCATCCCTCTGTAAACAATATAAACATTGTTTACTGCACTTCCCTCTAGGTTTTTTGGCCACTACTTCCCATTTGGGGTTTTTTTTTATAACCTCTAGGCATCTATTGCCAGTTATGTCTCTCTCCTTTGTTACCAGTCTTGAGTTTGAGTGAAGCATATTCCTCTGGCTTGGTTTTCATTTCTTCTCCCAGGAAAACGACCAGCCAATTTTCTTTCTGAGGCCAGGAATTGGCATCTGTCTTCTCCATTCACCCAACACATAGACAGTAATGTCTCTCTCCAGCCACCAACTTCCCACACAGTTTGTCCACAGGCACTTTCTGCCTCAATTGTTGATCTAAATTTCTCTAAAAAATGTGCCTTTTAACATTGAAGATCTTAGGGCTAACTACACTATGTGATTGTGTTGTGCACTTCAGGAGCCTTTAACATGAAAAATCACCAGGAGGTATTTAAAGATAGTTATTTGCTCTATATTGTGCTTTTTTATTTTCCAGGATTGCTATTTGGCCCTCTTGGGAAAACTGAGAATTAAGTACTTATTGGTTTTCTCTACAATAACAAAACATTACCACCATTGCTCCTTTTAGTCTGATAAAGGCTTGTGACATTATGACGACATTAGCAGTATGGTGTTTCTGTGAATTTTACAACCTGTTAATTTCAAAATAAAAAATTGGGTTATGAAGATTCTTCACTATAAAATTGATATACAAGTTAAAGACAGATAGAGCAAGAATATTGCAATAATTGCACCAAACTGTTTGAGGATGTAACAATTTTAACACTTCAAGAAAAGACATGCCACTTGCATCAAAACATTACAGTATTCCTTTTGAATGTTTTCATCAACTTGCAGAGAATTAAATTAGTTGACATTTTCACCAATATCCACCAATAAAGATTTTATTCAAATACTTCCATTTTGATAATCTATATTGTTCTAAAGTGGGAACAAACGACTCGAGACCCAGTGATACTTCAGCTCTTTTATTTGTCTCTCTGTGACTGCTCTGTAGCGGAGCTGCGGCAACCTCTTTTATAGCAGCTGCTCTTGGCTCACGCCCAATGATGGCTCTTCAAAATTCCCACCATCAGGCGGACCAATCAAAATGGGCTAGTCAAATATTCAAATATATAACATATATAATATCAGTGAAATACCACTCATCCATCATCACATAATCTCTAAAATCATAATGCCTACAAACTTGAAATTTGGCACATATGTTCCTCTTGGCTTCTAGGTACTCACTAAGAAAGAATCTTTTGAAATGACCATCACCAGCATTAGTATTTCATATATTATTGTTAACAAACTCTGAAGCTAAGGAGTTCTACTCCCCCTTCCCACCTGAAAAGAAATCTGTTCCAAATACAAAACATGAGCAGTTTTAGTTTCACAGCACCGAGCAGCTTTAGTACAGAACAGTTGAGCTAAGCCATGCCCAGGCTCCTTGCTGTCTCCTTGCTNTTTAGTACAGAACAGTTGAGCTAAGCCATGCCCAGGCTCCTTGCTGTCTCCTTGCTCACACAGCAAATACTGTTTCACTTTCCAAACAGCCCTCAGCTCTCTCGCACACTGACAGGACACTAGCCAGATGAATACCAATGGATGCTGGTAGGCAGAGGCAGAATCCCCCTTATTTTCATCCCCCAAAACTAAGCCCGACCACATGGGTATCGAGCTAGTATAGGATGAAATATTTGCAGCCATTTTGATCTCTGTTATTGTTGCCCTGATTGTGATATTTTATTACAGTGTATTGGGAATGTGTCTGTGTGTATGAATATCATACTTTCCAGATACATTTACCCCATTATTTTTCCTCTACTACTCTTGAAGCTAGATTTCTCTCTTACTCCAGTTTATGGAAGTGATGTAAAGGACAAGGTATCATTTATAATCACTTTCAGGGAAATTTTGGGTTCTCCTTTTTTTCTGCTCCTTTCAAGGAAAAATAGTAACTGGAGATATATAATATAAAGGATAAACAGTGCAGTGTTATAAACTACTGTACTCATATCTATAATTGTCTAAACATTTATCCTTCTCCAAGTAATCATTATGGAAGACAAATATATACAGATCTAAAATTGCATAGTTTCTGTTCAGAAGCAGATTGCCAAACGATGAGGGTGTAATTTCCTACAAATTTGTTAAACACAGTTAAAGAGAAAAGTTAATGCTATAATAAAAGTTTAATATATCGAAAAGCACCATCTCCAAAAACTCATCTACACTAAATCCCAAATATTTTTACAGACTCTGGGGATCCTAAAAATAATAAAAGGGCACATAGTCCCTAACCCTGAGTTGGTACTACAGATACGCAAAACAACTCAAGTCTCAAACTTGAGATTACTATTTAAAATTACTTATTCTTGCAACAAAATATATTTCAAGGCTACATTTCAAAATTAATGTATTTTAATTCTTTATTAATTCTTTATTTGGATGTTTACTTTAAAAGTCCAGAAAATATTACATTTTGGTTATTTTTTTGAAGAAATGTGCATTCACAAATCTGTTTTATTGATGTTGAGCTTAAGAAAAAGTGATACACTGTATCATTGTTTGAGTAATGGTCATATAAAACATTGCTCTTGTCTTTTGCTTTTGAGCTTCAAACGGGTTTGAAGACCTTGGCAAAACAGTAACAGGAGTATTAGTGCTCTATTTTATGCCATTGTAATACATAAACAAAACCTATTTATGTAGTTAAACAGAAATATTCCTTTCTATTTCTATGCAGCCAATTCAATTACCATATGCAATATTTGGAAACTTTTAGAAAATGAAAGGGTATCACACATAGTTTCCATTCTTTTGCACGGATGGAACATTTGACACATTTTTAATTTTATTGCAACAGAACTTTCAGGCTGTTCTATGTTTTATTCTTTTGGAATAAATGGTTGATGCTGCACTGTAAACTATCCTTGGAGCATTTTAGAGAACCCAATTGGCAGGAAATCAGAGTGGAAGCAATATCAATACAGAAATGTTGTCTCTTTCCTCTCATATCTCTGTATCCAAACTTGCCTGACAGCCTGCTTATTTGCTTCCGATCTCTTTCTGTTTTGCATTGCAGGCCACAAGCTGCTATCCTTCAGCTCAGCTACAGTAGGCCACTGGAATAAAAAAAGCACTCTAAGTGCACTGCTTCTAATTTTGACAACTCATCACAAACATATTTCTTGTTCAAATTCTTTATGACAAGCCAGCAATGGCTTGTGCTAGGGTTGACAATAAAGGCTGTGGTTCAGTGTTGTTTAGTTTAGACATATGCTGCCTCTTAAAAAAAATATCATTGTTTAGCATTCAGAGGTCTTGACTCTAAAAAAAATAAATAAGGGGGGAGGAGAATTGAATAAGAATAAAGATGAAGCCAGAATGAAAACTCAGTTATGTATCCTTGTGTTTCACTGTGTTCCTTTCAGTTATATTACAATTATACTTTGATGCAGTGGTGTGCAGAGGTGGTATTCAACTGGTTCTGACCAGTTCTGGAGAACCGGTAGCAGAAATTTTGAGTAGCTTGGAGAATTGGCAAATACCACCTCTGACTGGAGATTTTACAGTATCCTTCTCCTGCCACGCCCTCCAAGCCACACCCAAAGAACTGATAGTAAAAAAATTTGAATCCCACCACCGGTGGTATTATTCTAATATTTTTACCACCAATTTGGTGGATGTGGCTTGGTGGGCATGCTTTGCGCATGCGCACACTAAATACACACTTTGTGCAGGTGCAGAGGCATTCCAACTCACCTCCTGCAAACCTGCACTGACCCTGATGTTTCAGCAGCTGCCGTGCAGCAATTACTGTGCCATGCAAAGCAGCTGCGCTTCAAAAGCAGGACATAAAGGTTAGTATGGGAGACCGGGCAGGCCCAACACAGAGCATAGGAGAGAACCGGTTCAGCCTCCACTGCTCATCACCGCTACCAGCTTGGCAGAACTGGTAGAATGCCACCACTGCTTTGATGGCAACATCTGAAGGGATTCCGAGTATGTGCAGATGTCACCTAAAACATACAAAGAATGGTTGCAGGAACTGGGGTGGCATAACAGTCTTCCATTATCTAAGGAGCTGCCACAAAGAAGAAGCAGTTATTCCTCAAAGCACCTGAAGGCAAGAAACAATGGTTGGAAGATAATCAAAGAGAGAAGCAACCTAGAATTAAGGAGAAACTTCCTTACGGTGAGAACAATTAATCAGTGGAAAGGCTTGCCTTCAGAAGTTGTGGGTGCTCCATCACTGGAGGTTTTTAAGAAGAGATGGAATAGCTATTTGTCTGAAATGGTATGAGCTCTCCTGCTTGAGCAGCAGTGGTGATATGCTACTGTTTCAGATGGGTTCTCTTGAACCAGTAGTAAAAAAAAGCCTACAGTCAGTTGAGAGGAGAAAAAAAAAATCATGTGACAATCAGATGAGAGGAAAAAGAAGAGAAAAGTGCAGGATCACCCCTCCCACCTGACTCTGCACTTTTCTTTATCCTTTTAGCTAATTGGTGCTGCAGGTCTCAGCTGGTGTGGGGAAAGCTGTGTGCCAGCATTAGGCAAAGCACCTCACCAAGCCACGCCCATTGAACCAGTGGTAAAACAATTTGAATCCCACCACTGGTGAGCAGGGATTGGACTAGAAGACCTTTAAGGTCCTTTCCAACTCTTCTTTTCTCCTACCCTATCCTACCCTACTATACCCTACGCTAACCCTCACTTGGTAGTCTAATTAATAGTTTTGTTTCCCATCTTGTGATATTGTACACCAGGGGTGTCAAACTGGCGGCCCACAGGCTGGATGTGTCACATGCAGGTCATGCCCACCCCAGCTCTACAAATGGGAAAAACATCGCAAAACATCACGTGATGATGCAAGTTTGACACCCGTGTTGTAGACTGATCCTGTGTTCTTTTTCCTTTTTTTCCCACCTACACATGTTATTTGGACCTTATATCTATCTTCTTTTGTACTAATTTTAATTGATAATGAGTTTGTATTATGTTTTTCAGAAAGTTGATGAATTGTAGATCTATTAAAGCCCAGGTGAAAATATTTTCAATACTGTACTACAAAGAAGATAATCCAAAGAGTATATCCGATTTAAATTCATTGACACTTACAAAATAAATTGATCTGGACATACCTGCTCTAAATAGCTTTTTTTGTACCATAAAATAAAAAATAAAACTGTTGTGATCTTTTGGATCATAATGGCTTATAATGAAGCATTTAAAGTTGCATATATGTCCCCGGGCAGCCTCCAAATATGCTATTGAGTAATCTCTATTTTTTTTTACATTTGGTACATTTTTACAATGTTATTTATTTGACTAGAGTACAAGCACCCCATTGGAATTAATATGTTAAATATATTAATTTAATTATTTACCTTCCAAGGTCAATTCATGATTAGGCTCAACTTTGAAATAAAAGCCTTTTTTCTTTGTACAAATCTATACAAATATCTTTTTTTTTTTTTAATGCCAGGAGTCTAGAATGTANTCTTTTTTTTTTTTTTAATGCCAGGAGTCTAGAATGTATTTGTTTACTTCTGAACAAATTGAAGATAAGGAAAGTAGTACATACTTGAAGAGGTGTAATTGATCCAGAGTATTATTTTTAAATTGGCCTCTAGATATTTTACATTTATGGCAAATAAGAATTGTATTTATAAATCTAAATGAAACCAGATGCTGGTTTTATTTTATTAAATAAAATAAATAATATTATCAAATATATGAGATGAAGTGAAATAAGTTGTTGATATTTGGGTAAGTTACAGCTTCATGAGAATGATGAGAACAAATGGGAAGATGATTTCTGTACTAAAATTAAAACTCATTATTTGATTGACATCATAGTATTGAGATGTATTTCTGTTAAATCTTTGGGTCAGAAGAAACCTGTTCTTCCATGCCTCCTAGTCTTGCAGTCTGCTGCCAAGAATTTGCTATCAATCTTTCTTTAATCATGGGTCGCAAATCCAGGGGTGGGCTGCTGGGTGTTGTCAGGGGTTCAGGAGATCCCCGAGCTAAGATTCTGTGCAATTCAGAAAACCCCCAAATCTCATTCCTGGCTGGCCCCACCCACCCACCCCTTCCCCTCTCAGGAGTCCCCACGTAGCCCATTTTGGATGTAGGTAAGTGCAGGGCATGCACAGAGGCTCAGGGAAGGTGAAAAACAGGCCTCCCAGAAGTTTAGGAAGGCTGGAAATGGATCCTCCCCATTTCAGAGAGCCTCCAGAGCCTGGGGAGGCCATTTTCACCCTCCCGGAGGCTTGAAGAAAGCCTTCAGAGCCCCCTCCCCACAATGGTGCAGGAGGCCAACTAGGTCATGCCCACCATGGCCACCCCCACCCAGCAACCAGGCAGATTGCCTGTTTTTTTGCCACAAATTTTTGAAGCCCACCCCTGCGCAAACTCTCTGGCCATGGACTGGTATCGCCCATTAGGAACCATAGTGAAGTTTCATCTGCACATACATGGGATCTAGATAGTCTGTGAAATCACACAAACCCCTGGGGTGTGATTTTTTTCCACCCCACAGAACTGATACCTGGTCGGTGAGGGCACTGCCTTGAAGTGTTCTGTTTGATTCATCTCCGGCATAAGAAAAAGTGAAAGGGGATAAGGTTTTCCACATTTAAGACCTAGTGGTCCCATGTGCTGGACATCGTTATGGCCATAATGCAATTACCAGAAATGCTTGTTTAGGTATCGTGATTTTGTAGAAAAACCATTAATTTTTGAAGTAGTATTTCCTTGATTGGGATCTTTACCACTAATTTCATCTTTAATATTTAAAGATAAATATTAAGTGAATGAAATACATGTTTTCATTATTTTGCTAACAACTAAAACAAAATCATACATGTAGAGAAAAATACATCAAATTTAAAAGATTGATTACTTTGTTTTTACTTTTAAAAATTTTCAGGATATATTTTTAAATTGAGAACTAAATTATTTTTTTTGCACTTGAACATATGCTAGGAAAATCAATGGCTGATTGGCTCTTCTTAAGTTATTTTGTACTATAAATGCATAAATGATAAAAATTAACCCAAAGAACTACATAGATGATTTGATTTGATAATTTGATAAGATTTGATAATTAAAAGTAATATATTTTAAAATAGAAAAAATAAGTCTCTAGAAGCCAATTATAAACTTGTTTTTATAATCTAGAAATGCTAGCAGATAATAGTTTGAGCTATGATTCAGCTGTTTTTGAGACATCAGATTAACCATTACAGAAATATCTACATTTGGAAATTTGAAAATTTGAAAATAGGAAAAGGAATGCTCTTTTTAAAAATTCTGGTTTTAGGGAAGTAATTAGGGTATTGTCATTAGGAAAATAGGAGGAGGAAGATGTATTGAATATGTTAATCACCTTGAATTATTTGTAAAAATAATAGAGGAAAAACAAATAAATAACAAACTTAGAGTGGGGAAATAACTCTGAAATCTGTCTCTGAAATATGTGTGAGGGATGTAGATAATTGAGAGTTGCTTACTCTGTCTTAAAGGATTATATAAATAAATTTATAAAGAATATAAATAATAGGTCATAGCATTCTGAATCCTGTAATTTAAAATACGGAATTGAAAATCTGCTTCATTCCAATTATGGGATGCTAAAAACAAGTCTAATTACCCATCTCCACAGGAACCAACTAAGGCTATTTTAACTGGCAAAATATTTTAGGGAGATATTTACACGAGTGAGATTCGCACAGCTAGAAACAATGGTCAGATATGGGAGATTCCATTCTATAATGGACGTCTCTGCAGAGGTAGAAGAGCTGGCTCCCATCCTACTTGATTGTCACCTGTATAAAGAGGAGAGAGACAGGTACCTTGATCTATATACTAAATGAATGACCCATTGGGATTTCCATATCAACACAACTTACCTTATGTGCAGCTAGAATCAGAAAATAACATTTAACACAGCGCAGTACTTGAGCAAAATGGTTCGGCTGAGATTGGCCTTTGTGGGACTGATTGGGGTAAATTGTAGAGGTGACACTGAAATATAATTTTATCATATTTTATTTATGTATTAAATTATTGTATTTTATTTCAATTTCATTTTAAACTGTATTCTATTCCAATTTCAAGCATATTTTATTTATATATTAAATTATTGTATTTTATTTTAATTTCATTTTAAACTGTATTCTATTCCAATTTCTATTCCTATTCCAATTTTATCCAATTCCATTTTAAATTGGGTTTTCTTTTAGTAATTTTAGTAATAATTTGTGTCTGCAACTGTGCTCTTCAATATGGTCCAAGGGCTAATCAATAAAATAAATTTAACCTTTAAAAAACCAGGGATTCTGCTATCCCTAAGAGAAGCATTTATGTTATGTAGGTGAGATTAATAATGAAGGTAGACAGTGCAAGTATTTGGGGGCAAAGATTAAGAAAACAAATGGTGGAGCATCTGCTCTAAATAGCCTATCATCATGATTGGTACCACAAATTGAAACTGACCTAATCTAGCATACAAGAGAAATTAATGAACTCCTTATTTATTGATTCTGTATCAGTGGTGGCATATATACTAGCCTGAATGTGAGAGGTTTATTAACTTTTAAAAAAAGAATGAAAAACTTCACAGCAAGCCAAGGATGTTTCTGTGATAAAGCTCAGGGAAGTAGTGACAGACACATCCATTTCACAATCTGAAAAAAAAAAAAAATCAACCCTAAGGTACTTGTTGATCCCTCTTCTAAACTCCAGCTGAGTACTTTAGCTATAATAGTTTATCTGTGAGACTATTATTAGGGGACTATGTTCTAAATTAGGATGGGCACTTAGAAGCAATTGATATCAAATACTTTGTTAACCCCAGATCTCACACAGAACATCAACAGAATAATTGAAGATAACATCAGTTGTTCTCTTGTAATTTGAAACTGTCCAGAATTGGCACTAGAATGCAGTATAGCCACTGTTCAACCTTAAATAGATGGTGAACCATCTATGACTAGGCTGAAATGAGGTGTGCTTTCCATAAGGTATTTGTAACCAAAACAAGAGGAAGAATCTATTTCATGCTTTGACTCCGTGTCAGAACTGAGTCACATTGATTCCTTTGGATTCCAGTAACTCAAAGCATGACTATTCCTGGAACAAATGTTGAATAAATTACTGCAAACCTTCCCTGTTTTTTCTGCAAAGTAATTTAATTTAGTTCCCGATCAAAAATGTTTTATACTTTAGATCTGTACAACTGACTTAAAACAGTTGACATTCTTTCAGACGTCATTTGTCATCTCATATGAATCACTTGATTAAAGACAAATCATAAATGAAGTCTAACACTGGATAAATGTGGGGGGGGTGTGAGTTTCTATGTTGTACAATAAATAAGGCAAGCCAATCTATGATTAATTAAATATATATTTATTTCACTTTTAAAAGAAAAAATCCAGTCTTCTTATTAATTAACAGAAAAAAAATCTACTTTGAAATGTCTCTCATCTCCTAATAAAAATTGATGACAATTAGTGAGAAAATAGTTGCAAAAAATAGCTGAATTTATTTTGGATTTAATAAATTTAATAGAAGCTCTTTTTTTGATACTATTTGAGTTAAAATAATCATAAGCTCACATTTTCTGTTAATTTTAGTTAGGCTTTGTTATATTTATTTTTTACAATATTTTTAGTTTTGTTTTTTATTAAAATATTAGAAAGTCCCTTCCGCAATTAATTTAAAAACAAATGCTAAGTTTATATCAATTGTTTTAAAGCACAAAAATGTTATATAAAATGTTGCTTTTACTTCATGTTTCAAAATGTTCAAAGAATCTTTCCAGCTTAATCTAAAAATGTTGCTGTCAGATTTAATTATACTTCTCATAATTATGAAATATTACCAGAATTGTGATAAGGCTGTCCCAAAATCAAAGTTAATATTTCCGAAGCTTGACAAGCCACTGTGGCAAGCCATCATTTTATGGGATTATATTTTTATTACACATAGATATAGATACACATACACACACATATGCATAGCACATTTATATGTTAAATAGGTAGTAAATAATAGATTGTATTTTATTTAAGAAAAAATGAAATGCAGCATAATTCTGTGCATGGTAATAGAGCAAAACATGCATCTGTCTTCAAATATTCCTTTAATATTTCCTAAAGATTTATCAGTGTGATTCTGGTTCAAAATAATTTACATTTCAAAATATTTTATAGTGTAGGAAGCCACTCCCCTCTCCTAGAAGAATGAAATATTTTGAGGAATATTAAAAAAATGCAGATTATTATATTTCCAAAGGGGGAAATGGAAAACATGTTTTTTAACATGTAGAATGCGACCCTCACTTTCTTAATATCCCCAGCAGATTCTGAGGCCAGCTTTTAGAAATGCAGATTTGGTTCATTCAATCCATTCAAGACAGGATATTTTGAAACAAAGGCAGAATGGTAGGATTAGAAGCAGCCATCACCTAAGGTCAAACACAGGAAAAAAGCCATTAAGCCACAGTAGGAATTACCCAACACCCTTTCAAAACAGAAGCCCTTTCATTGCATCATCCTCAGAAACTTCAACCAAACTAAAGGCCCTGTCACACTGCCCAACGGATGCAAAACGTTTGTAAAAAGGACACAGCGGACGAGAAAAATGTTCCATCCGTTGTTATCTGCTCTCAAAAGGGGCAAAAATTTGCATAAGCAGAGCGGATAACACGGAAAGGAACGGACGGGGGGAGGACGCAGAGCGGATGGAAAGCGGATGCGGAACGGAAGCCTAGCGGATGGAAGCGGATGCAGAGCGGATGCGTAGAGGATGCGTAGAGGATGCAGAGTGGATGCGTAGAGGATGCAGAGCGGATGCAGAGCGGATGCGTAGCAGATGACGTGGATGCGTAGCTGCATCCGCTTTCATCCTTTCTCCGTCCGTGCTACTAACGCTGCACGTCCGTTCCACTTCCTCCCTGCTTCCGTTTACTGCTGGAACGGATTTGAGTTGCACGGATGCGCAGCAGATGCCTAGCGAATATAGCAGATGCGTAACGGATGCAGAACGGATGTCCCCCGTATGCCTAGCGGATGCAGAGCGGATGCATTGGATACATTTTCTGCTCAAAAGTTTTGAGCAGCTCAAAACCTTCTGAGCGGATGAAATGTCAGTCGACGGATGCTGGACAGATAGAGAGGAAGCAAAACGGAGGCAGTGAGTATAGAACGGATGCATCGTGTTAACCAACGGATGGCAAGTGTTTTTCTCCATTTTACATCCTCTTTCCATCCGTTGGTGCAGTGTGACAGGGGCTTTAGCTCAGACAAACACCTAGGATTTGTATTTTGCCTATAGGTCCAGCTATGACCTCTACATAACCCGAACATGACCCCATAGGAATCTGACAATAGCCAATAGAATGCATGTTCTTGCACAGGAACAGGGAGCTCAAGTGCAAAGTTCAAAGAAGGTATAAAAGCCCCACCCTCTCATCTCTATTTCCCGGAAGCCATGTGTTCCTGCTTCATCAATAAATGGATCCTCTTTCCAATCAGTCTCCAGCCTCCATTTTGTCTCCATTGCCTTTGGAATTGAAGCAGATAGATATCTCTTCCCACAATAGTAATCTTGGAAAGAGCACATAATGCATTAGCTATTCACCAGATTTGATTCTTGCGTATCATTATGTGACAAATCTTCTTGAATCTTTTGTTTTATGCTTTTGTTTTACTTTTCTTCCACTTCTGATCCAGTGCCTCCCTTCTTCACCATGTTTACGTATGGGTGATATTTCCTTCTGTTTGTCTTAGTTACATAGAGATAGTTGACAGCTGTGAGATTATCTTGTTGTTCATAAGGAACTCGTATAGTATGAAATGGCTTAGCAATATGTGGACAGAACTCTTACAAATTTTCTCTTCAGTCTATCTCTTTCAGAGTCCACTACTGACAGTCAGTCAATCAATCAGTCAAGTTCTTTCTTATTAATGATCAGAAGGTCCACTACAGTGACACTATTCAGAAATAGGATCAATCTGGATTGCTGCTTCTTTATACTGTGTAGCAAAAAGCATTTGGCTCGTCAAGTTCAAGAGAATCAGACCTGAAATGATTGAACTGAAGGTTTACTTGATCGTGATTTGAATAAGTGAAAGATTCAAAAGTGCTTTAAATATTGATTCACTATTGCTTCTGATAACTTTTTGAAGCCATATAAAATAGAAAGATGTGTGGGGGTGAGGTAGATGATTTTTGTATTATTGAAAATAAAGCTAAAGTTCTCTATAATATACCTAACTCATTCCAAAATGCTAAGGCAATCTTCTCAAAAGTGTTGCCATTCAAGTGTGTTAAATTTCAACTCCTTAATTTTCAAATATCATGGCGATTGGCATCAGTTTGAGACAGGTGTAAATATAGATGGATTGCTTGATAATAGAATAAAAAGAAGTTGGAAATAAACTTGCTGTGCATCTAGGTCTTTTAAAAATACAAAGATTTCATCCAAATCTGCTATATTACAAGAATATATTCTTGTAAAGCATATATCTTCATTTTTTAAAAAGATATATGCTTTACAAGAATATATTTCCTTATGAAAAACATGTCTTAAAATAAAAATCATGTAGGCAGCCCTATATGGTAGGAGCAAAAGATATGAGCAAAAGAATTGTCCCTAATTAAATTTTATATAAATGGTACATTTACAATTTAGAAATAACATGATGACATAATAGTAATTAATGACGATTGTATCTCTGCCTAACAAGATGGATTTATTTCACTGGTATAATCTTACATAATTTTACCCAGGAAAAATATCTAAATGTAAAATTTAAATAATAATCTAAAATCTTTCTGATTTAGGTCATCCATTTTGGAGCAAGTGTACCTGCCACGTGTTTGTTATATTTAAAACCTCTTGACTGAAATTAAATGGAGACACTTAATACATGACACAATTTAAAAATTTAATCCATTGTTATATGATTTCTAGAGTTATTGTAGAATAATAATTGCCAAACTTCCTTCCAACTTTAATTTTGCATGGTACAGTATCTGAGGACAGTACAGATTTCCACAATCTCTGTAAATCATGTTTACATCAACTCAAAGCACTAAATACTGATTGTGTTGTTGTGATGTTATAATTCAGCTTATAATTATTTTCTGAATATCATGTTCCCTCAACACTGTTCAACTATTACAAAGTCTGCACTACTATTATTAATCTTCTCATCACTCCTTATCACCCATCCCCTCCCACTTGTGGCTGTATGACTGTCACTTTGTCGCTTGTATCCTTACAATTTATATTGACTGTTTCTTAGTATGATTTGATTGCTTATTGTACCCTATGACTGACATTAAGTGTGTTTAATGTTATAACATTAAACCCTAACCTTAAGATTCTTGACTCTTGATGAATGTATCTTTTCTTTTATGTATACTGAGAGTATTTACACCAAGACAAATTCCTTGTGTGTCCAATCACACTTGGCCAATAAGTATTCTACTCTATTATAATTCAGCTTATAATTTTTCTCTGAACATCATGTTTTTATTTAAATAACTAAGAAAAGTTATCTATGAAAGATTAACGGCCCAGAGATTCAGGCAGTGCTTGAATTACAACCACAATTGAGCACAAAATTTCTGTTGCTAAACTAGACAGTTCTTAAGTGAGTTTTGCCTCATTTTATGACCTTTCTTGACACAGTTGTTAAGTTAATCATTGCAGTTGTTAAATTAATAACATGGTTGTTAAGTGAATCTGGCTTCCCCATTGACTTTGCTTGTCAGAATGTTGCCAAATGACACCAGGACACTGCAATTGACATAAATATGAGCCAAGCATCTGGATTTTGATCACACAACCATGGGAATGGTGTAAATTATATAAATGTAAAAAACAGTCAAAAGTCCATTTTTCAGTGCTGTTGTAACTTTGGTCATTAAACAAATGGTTATAAGTCAAGAACTATCTCTATGGGGTTATGAGTTTTTTATGGTTTTAATGTTTTAGATTTGTATTTGTAAGCCATCCAGAACTTAAGATTGGTCTTAAGCATAGTACATAAAATCATATGTTACAATGTCTTACCAGTTAATGTTTCAGCTTTAAGCACAACAACACAAGAGCATACAACAGATATAAACTTAATGTAAACCACTCCAAACTTGATTGCAGGAAGTATGATTTCAGCAACAGAGTAGTCAATGTCTGGAACTCACTACCTCATTCTGTTGTCACCTGCTCAAACCCCCACAGTGCATCTTTCTCCTGTCCTGGGTGCTTTTTAAAGAGGCACAACTGAGAGCATTTTAACACACCGCATTATTGTTTGGTTTGGTGGCAGTGCAGTGCCTCAGATAGAAGGTCCATACAGAGAGTGGTAAGGACAGCTGAGAAGATTATAGGAAGTGGTCTTCCTTTTATTCAAGATACTACTCATAAGTGCTATGTGCTTAGAGTTCAAAGCATTATTAGAGACCCCATACACCCACTTCAGAGTCTGTTTCTATTGCTCCTCTCTGGGAGAAGGTTTAGAAGTATCTATAGCAGGACTCCTAGTTTCTGTAACAGCTTTGTTCCTTATGCCATCATCTTGTGAATTCACAGGATTCATTTCCCCCCTCCATGTATATGTATACATTCAAACCAAACTGTGATGCTTCTCTGTATCATATACATGTTATATATGCATAATGGTTATCTTTTGAGAGCTAAATGCAACAAAATTTCATTTTAATGTATGCTGATTAGTGTACATTTAAAATGACAATAAAGTTATATTCTATGTTCTTATTCTTGTTCCTGTTTCTGTTAATTTCCACTCCCACATTGACATGGATGTGTATCAGTACTATATGTGTATCAATTATATGAGCTAGGTACTGTCTACTCTATCTTTGATATACTGATTTTACCATATATGTTGTATGTTGTCTGTATACATAGTGGGAGCTTTGTGATGTTTACTATCCCTGCAGACTAGACTTCCACAGGCAACTTGTAAAAACATCTTATTAATCTAAATATATAGCTCAGAGATAATTTAATTATCATTAGGAAATGGCTACAGTTTCTTCTTTCTGTCAGTCAGGCTGTTTCATGTAGATATCAGAAGCATCAGACAATCATTGTAATACATGCAACTGTGTTGCCACACATTCTTGTTTGAAGAATCCAATATTTTGCACGACAGAGATAAAAATAATAGTGGTTGTCCTTTCTGTGGATTATTTTATTAGTACAATTGAGTACTTTTAACACAGTCAGAAGAATGAAACAAAATTAGAATGAAATGTATTTTTAGTATTTTTCTTAAGAGAAATATATAGAAGCTATACTGTTATAAGTGATTATTTGTAATTATGTTACTTTAGAAAATAATAATACCTACATTGCACAATAACTCACAGGACTGTTGCTTTTGAGAAAATAGGAGAATGAAGGTATAATGGATATGTTTGCTGTCTTGAGTTATTTGTAAAAATAATAAAGGGATGATACAAATAAAGAAATAAATAAAATAAAGGCTCTTAACAGTGTTCAATGGCTTATTGAACTAGAAGAGAATGACTCTATATTTCTGCCTACTAAATATTTGTTGTTTGAAGATTATTAAATTTGTCTTAATTTATTACTGCAAACAAAAACCAAGAACAAAATTAAGTTGGAACTCTTGTGAATTTGTGTCTTCCTAAATGATTCTATTTCAGGCATTGGTCTTTCACGTTTTTAATAATATTGCTTCTGCTTTTTTCATTAAGTCTCATATAAAATAGGCTGGTAACCTCATTGCTTTGTTACCTTGAGTTGGCATGGTGTTTTTTTGATCATTGGCAAGTGCTTCGGATTTTTGTCAATATTTTTAAAGAAGGCAACAGAGAGCTTAGTAGTAACTTCTCTTTTTCCTGTCATGAATATAGAAGGGTATTGGATTTTCTAAAGAGGCAACATCAATTGGAAATGCTAAACTCTGGAGACAATATAAATGAGAATTCACATATATTTTCATATTCTAGACATGATTTTTCACAGATATTCAAAATATTTTAGATAGCTACTATATCTAGTAGGGCATCTTATTTATTTGTTTGTACATTCAATTTTTATAGCTGCCTACTCAGTGACTCTGGGTGACTCACAACAATTAGCAAGCCACAATAATTAAAAGAATGTCAAGACAATAAAAATATTGATTTAAACTTACAAATATACAAATCATCAATAGACATGACTCTGAACAGAATGTTTGGAACCCTTGTATGTTGAAGGCTTCAATTTAAAAGTCAGGTATTTATTTATATGAATTATATTTATATAGGTGACTATCTCACAAAATATTACTTTGGATGGTATATATCGTATATACTCGCATATAAGCCGACTCTAAAACTCAATTTTTTTTAATCAAATTAGGGGGTCGGCTTATACCCGCATAAATCTGATCTCACACAAATGAACTGACATGACGCCACTTCTCAGATCACGCAATATCATGGATATTACCATTCAGTCATACATACAGCCATAAAAATTGAGACTGCACTAAATAAAGTTAATTCTGACAAACTACAACTCAATTTCAATATTAATTTTAACTGTACCTCAAATAAAATGCAACATAATGACATCGAATTAAGCACATTTTTTTTTACTCTGGGCACCTCCATTTTGCTTTTTCTATTGCCTGATCATAACATGCTGTGATTGGTTAGTCATTCACGTGACCGCTTTCATGTTTGCGATCGTCACGTGCAACATCAGATTCTTTACATACCAGGTAATCAACTTAATATTGTTTCCTACACAAATGCTTTGATAATGAACCTGCATCAGTACATTGCATATTGATACTCTTTTGTTATTAGCCCAAACAACACACCATGGTATTTGGGGTTCAGCTTATGTGCGAGTTTTTGCAAAATTCTTCATTTTGGGGCAGTTTTTTAAGGGTCGGCTTATACGCGAGATCGGCTTATATGCGAGTATATACGGTAATACAAACAAACAAACAAATTGGACAATATTTTAAAAAACCTGCAGTTAAAGCTTCATCATTATTAAACTTATTATTATGGTTGTTTGCACAGTCAGCTAGTTATTTAGACTATATCTAACATTTTTGTCCACCTACATTATTGAGCCCTTCCTAAGGACTTGGGATAGGTAGATATTGTTGAATGATTTTAAACTTATTGTCACAGGATGTTGGGTGTTGCAGGTAAAACTGTCTTTGGCAATTGATCTAACAGTGGTTTTTTTTAAAGTTCTAGTGGTATTCAACTAGTGCTCCAGATGTTATGGGCCACAGCCATGCTAGTTCTATTTAGAGATCTTTGTATTTTGTGATTTTCTACAATTCTTTCTCTTCCAGTCTTCTGTTTCCAGGTCCTGCCACATCCATTATCCACACTTGGAGAGGGGGCTAGAATAACTACATTTAATAAAATGTGCAGAATGGGAAAACATGAATTATGCAGATGCCTTTGACAAGTTACACACTGTAAGAATTTCCCCAAACTGTGATTTAGACTTTGCATTTCAGAAAAAAAAATATAGAATGAATATTATTTAGCTCTTAATTGAATATTAAGCATCATACAGATAGCACTCATAGCATTCATAGCACTCTCTATGAACCAGAGAACTCCTATTTCATAAGAACCTAATGTATTCCACATTTTTCTTACCAATACAAACAATGTATTGCTGAGTGGAAATGCATGGAGAGAAATGCTAGATTTCAGAGGCTGTTCCATCTGTTAGCCATGGGCACCATGGAACCGAGGAGGAAAAATAAGGTTAGAATGCATATATGCACATAATTATATATGCATGTTTTCTACAAAACCAATGTGATGATTATATCTTGCAACAACACATAGTGATCTGTTCCAAATATGGAAATCCTCAGTATGTGTTCTTGTTTTCCTGACTCAGAATATCCTGTGCTTTTCTCTCCATAAGAAAATTAACTTTGTTAGTCCCTAGCATTTTCCAATAAAATTAGTAGCAGTATTGATAACATCCATTACCAACATTGAGGGAGTTTGGAAGAAATCTAACATGTGAATTTGAAACTTTGTATGATCATCAAGTGTAACTACAATGTATCTCTGGAATATTATATTAAAAAAAAACAAGATACTCTGTGGATTGGGATAATAAATGATTATTTTCTTGAAGGGTTTTTTTTTTTGGGGGGGGGTGTATGATGGGATGTGTTCAACAGTTTTTTATTTTTCTCCCTACCAAAATATTTAAATATTTTCCCCCGACCAAATTTTCTTTTGATATTTTGGAAATTAAATATGGTTTCATTATCTTTAGAATTGTGGGATGGAGTAGGTTACTGCTACTGTGAGGGAGGTTATATGGAGAAAAAACTTTTTATCGTTCTTCAATCAAGTTGATCTGTGCAATCTAAATTGAGGCATGTAGTAATGATCACAAAACACATGTAATCTTGTGGAGTTTTTTTTCAAGGTCATCTGTAAATGGTTTGATACGCATCTATAATAATATGTATGCTCCAAAGTACTTAAGAATGTTAACTGTCATAGGTAGATCCAATGTGAAAAATGTTTCCTGGTGTCATAAAACAAAATCTGACACAAAAACTGCTATCCATACAAAAGCATGCATGCTAGAAGAGCAGAAATGAAATCAATCCATGCCTCCCCCCCCCCCAAGTTCCAGAATTATAACTTTTGGAAATAACTGTATCTCAATTCTGTGCCCTATTCTAGTAGAAGTCCACTATCACCAAATGTCAAAGAAAATTGCTTCTTCTCTCTCATGATAATGATAATATTACAAGCCATGTCATGTCTTCCTAACCTGCCTAATGGGGTGATGCTGAATTTTAAGACAGGAGTGCTGACAGTAGTATTGTTTGTTCACATTACATATTGCAATACTTTGCAGCCTGAACTGTTAATCTGACAACTATGACACTCCTCAACAAATTGGCGTAAAGCTTTGTAAGGCAATATAGTAAAATATACACAAATGAATGACATGTCATTTCAATGTCTCCATATATATCCTGATAATCTTTTTAATAGCTAAGGTTACAAAACATTATCACTCATGGCCAATATACTGAGAGGTTTCAGAAGATGAGGACAATAAAAGTAATAATTTGAAAGCTATTTGGAATACATGCCAGGCATTTTTGTCATCTGTGAGCTTTTTGGTACCATCTTTATCTTCTTGGATAAAATTAATTTTAAACTTGGGAATATGTTTCAGTGTCTCCAACCATAATAATTGTTCCAAATATGTGGCAATGTTTGTAAGATGAAAGCAATAAATGTGTAGTTTAACATGCTGGTCTGGGGAAACACAATGCACTAAATATTGATAGGCAGTTTCTCTTCCTTCTTCTTTTGTTCTGCTTTAATACACTTCTGATGAGACTAGAGAAGCACTGCCAAGTTACCTTCATTCTCAGTTTTCATAAAAGACATTCCTATAAGAAGACTATTTCTATAAATAACATCAGCCATTGTCATAGAAAAAGAACTAACCATGTTCTTACACACCAGAAATGAAACTTCTTTGTCTTTTATTTGCAGCACATAATTAAATTTATACCTTTATCACATAAAGCTCAATTCTAAAGCTGTCCAATGAAATAACTCACACAATATGCAGTCGAGTGCATTAAATTAGTCAGACAAGGAACAGAGGGTACAAACAAGCCAACTACTTAAGCCTCCATGCTTGCAGATGTCAGCCATCTCTTTGAGTGAGAACTAACCACCAATCCCTTGACCTCCTCTCTCTGACTTTATTTCACTCTCCCTATTTGTTTTCTCGGTGAGTTTCCTCTGTGGAAACTAGATTTCTTTTATGCCCCTTTGAGCTGTCTTAGGTCAAAACAAAGCAACTTTATTATAATCTTGGCATTTACATTTGATAATAATTCATAAATGCAACAGTAAAGTAGGATCCAAAAGGCAACAGAAAATAATCTGTGTAAAACTTGAGGGTAGGTTGTTTTTTTTAAAGTATTGTTAAAAAATACTCCACAATGTTGGATGATATTTGTCACTGTTAGATTCTCATTGCTGCTAGGCAGGATTTGGTCACATTATGGATGACAGTGCTCTATGATCTGCTAGGTGAAAACAGACTCCAATCCAGGGGTGGGATTCAAATTTCTTAACAACCGGTTCTGTGGGCGTGGGCGAATTTGTGGGTATGGCTTACTGGTCATGTGCCTGTCTGGGCGTAGCTTGCTAGTCACGTGACTGGCTGAGCGTGACTTGGTGGTCACATGATTGGGTGGGTCAAAAGATAGAAATTCACTTTAACAATGCTTTTGGTGCAGGGTTGGACTAGATGACCTCTAAGGTCCCTTCCAGCCCCAAGAATTTACCACCATCTTCAAATTAAAGAGTTGCCTTCCAGTAACAAAAAACACAAGTTTGCAAACTGCCTGAGTAATAACACAGCACATAATTTTGTACGTTAAACGAACCATAAAGTGGAAGAGGGGAAATATTTGTGAGAAATATTTACTATGTTTTTTGCTTGTCAAACTTAAAAGGCCATTGGACACTCCATAAAGGTTGTGACAGCAATAGAAGTAATGAAGCAGCAGCTAGGCAAACTGCTGAATAGTCTGAATTATGCTTTGGAAATTGTGTAATGTAAATTGAGCAAATGAATAAGACCTAAAGGCAAGCTGTTCTCTACAAAATCCACTCTGAACTTACCATGCTAAGCCTGGCATGAAAAAGCAGAGCAACTTACTAATTTTGAAAAGAAGGATATGGAAGAAAAAAAGAAGATTTGCTCAAAACAGTTTTAGGGGACTGCATAAGTTTCATTACCCAGAACATTCCCAAGGTAGGAATCAATACTATATTATATAGTATCAATACTATATTATATAGAATCAATACTATACAATATCCAAATGTTCTTTTTGCTAAACACTGAATCCAAGCATACTGGATGTCTGGATGCTCCCAGGAGGCTGCAGGAAGGTGTCCCTGGAGCCTCTTGGGAGCAAAAATGGGGTGGGGGGTAGCATTTTTGGCCTGGCTAGCAAGCCTCCCTGGAGCCTCTTGGGAGAAAAAATGGGGTGGGGATGGCACCAGACCCCTCAACTCCCCATTTTTGCTCCCAGGAGGCTACCCTATACTTACCTGGTAGCCAGATGAGCCTCATGGGGGCAGGGTTTCAAATGGGAGCCCCCCTCCCATTAGAAACAGCTGTTGGGCAAACAGAGAAAAGCAGGATTCAACCTATAGAAGCCTCTCCATGTGTTCCTTGGCAGAAGGCAAGTAGTAGGGAAAAGGCAACCGGCTGCGGCAGCAAAAGGCAAGCTGGGGGAAGGCGACTGGGGCTTCAGAGTTTCACTCACCCAGGAAGATCAGTAAAGGTAGGGCCATAGCAGAAGGTGGGCAGCATTGTCTGGTCTGGCGGGCAAAAGCAGGCTGCAGGCATGTCACGCATGCGCACAACATTGCACATGTGCAATAGAGACTGACTGGGCAGGGAGTGGAGAAGCAGGCAGAGTGGGGTGGGGCCAGCCAGGGGGCTATTTTACCAGTTTTCTGAACTACCAGGGGCCCTAACATCCGGTTCTATAGAACCAGACAGAACCGGTAGAATCCCACCCCTGCTCCAATCCAATATCTATGTGGCAATTCTTTTATAAATAAATTCAGCCATCACTGGTGACAGATACCCATAGTGTATCACAGAGTAGTACCAGGTGACTTCCAAACTACAGTAAACTGCTCCACGAACTACTGTAATTTTTATAGGGGCCTTTGGTTTACATTAATGATGTTCTTCACTGAATCATACTTAACCAAATAAACTTCAGTTCAATTTCAGTTCAGTTCAATTCAAACATAGAGTAGGAAACTACCAGTAAGTCATCAACCACATTCAAGAAACTGCATCCACATTAGCAATCAACCATCATTAAACTTTTATATTCCCATCTGTTGTCCACTCTACTTACCCTGTGGTAAGATGGGTTGCCAATGAATGAATTAATTAATTAATTAATTAATTAAAACTTTCTTCATTCAATATTGTTCAAATTGAATTGTGTGAAAAACTGATAGGAAAAAGAAGAATAGTGGGATCTTTGGTGCTGTCTGAGCTTGGTTGTTTCTTACAGAAATTTCATTATTCAATTAGGTAACATTAATGCATTATTCTAGTTGGATAATGAAGCAGCTGCAAGAAAACAGCCAAGCTCAGAGTCCACCATGAACCCCACTGTTTAATCCTGAGCTTCACATATTCTTTTGAAGAAATAATAAATAAGTTCATTCATATCACTGTTTTTTTCTCCATCACAGTTTTTATTGTTGCTTTCAGGAAAAAGAAAAGAAAAGAAAGTTTTTATGCATTTGCAATGTATATTTCTCTAGATTGAATTTAGGGACAAAGTTGGAGTGCCTCTCTAGCTTCTCTTCTTTGCTATTTTATCCCTCCCTCCACTGATTTCCTTCAGAAGAACAGTAAAAACTTTCCATTCTGGAGGAAGCAACTTGTTTTGCATAATGGCATATGGAATGTTGTTTTTATGTTTATATAGTGAATTATTTTAATAGCCTAAAATCTTGTTAGGCAACTTGCAATCTTTGTAAAAGAAAAGTATACACTATAATGAGCAAGCAAGCCATTTTCTAGAATTTCCTTTTAAAATATAACTAAGGCGAGAAGGGAAGATAGAGACATGATAGGTAGATAGATTGATAGACAGACAGATAGATAGATAGATGATAGATAGATAGATAGATAGATAGATAGATAGATAGATAGATAGATAGATAGATAGATGATTGATAGATGGATGGATGGAGAGACAGAGAGATATTTATATCAGTATAAAGCAATCTTAAACATGTTCCATGATCGAGGTTTTATGTAGTTTCTTGATCTGGGATAATCGAAGCTCTTTTGTGTTACTAGAGGTGAATGGGTTTTTGCATTCCAGACCTGATATGTACCATGCCTATATGACATACAGTAAATGCAATAAATTAATCTGCAAACAGCCAATATATAACATTCTCAACAGTATGCAAAATAGCATGTCTCCCTTCTTACTTTTTCTTCTGAGAAAAAGTAATGGAGACATGGAAAGGCATCCACCAAAAACCATCCTCAAGCTTCAGAGATGCAGACAGTGTGAACTTGCTTGCCCATTCCTGCACAAATAGGCTTTCCATAGTTATGCAAAATTCACACATATACACACAGAGAAATGCATACATTTTGCAGTGGTGTTAAAAATAAAGGAACTCTACACCCAAAGAAATATGTTAAACACAAATTATCCTGCTCTTCCCCTTTTGTGAACATCACTAAAAATACCTAATCTATTTAAAAATAACTTTACTTCACACTTTTAGTGCATTGTTGAATAATTCAAGAATACTCTCAAAAAATAGAGGTGCTGTGTCAGATTCTTCTGTGGAAATCTAATACTGAAGCATGCTGATTTGTATCAATGTCCCAAACATTAACTTGCAAATAAATTCCAGTTATTTAATTTCAAGATTTCTATTAAGGCAATCTAGAAGCCTTCTACAACTAGCTTGTATATGTTACACAAATACAATCTGGAATAAAGTTCTCTAAGCAAATATTAAATAAATACTGTCTATTTGGTTAAGACAATGGTTCTCAGATATCCGGTTGGAGATTATATTTTATTTTTCAAATTCATGGCATGGTATAAAGATGTACTTTGAATTGTAGTTCAATCATTCAATGGCTTCTCATTGTTCATGACCTAGTGGACATAATTTTGTGTAATGGTATGTGGGAATGAACTTGAAGGATGAAAGGAAGAGGTGCTTCAGATAAAAGTGGAGACACTGCAATATCTAATTGCCCAAATGAAGAAACTTAAAAGGGATCTACTTTAATGTATCAGATTGTTAAAAGTGATGGACAGAGATTTATATTTTCAGACTTTCAAGCTTTGGTTAATGTACCCTTCCAATAAATTAGAAGTAACTCCTTTGGTCCTGTTTCTTTTCTTGCTGGCCTGGGAGGGCTGACAATATTGTTTGAATAATAGTTTCAAGTTCTTGTATGATCACGTTTATGCTGTTGGTGTTTTCTGTTGACATTACAAGGTAGAAATTTTGCATGACTGGAAAAAGGTACAGTAGCTGTCAGGCTGGCTTTCAGTTTTTCTCCACATTGTGTTAAATTGAACATTGTGCTTAGAGGAAAAAGGAGAAAATGTAGGAAAGAGAGCCTGCATAAAAACATCCAAGAAATCAAGGCAGATTATCGCTTTCCAACTTTTTTATTTTTATTTGTTCAAGAATCCTGAGTATTCAGTGAAACCAAAGACCTTTGAAAAGATATAATTGATCAGATGTTTCTTTATTACTGAATAAGCTCCTTTCTTAGCTTGACAGTTTGACTTCATTAAATGGTAAAGAAAGTTTTCCTCAAAACCTTCCTCCCATGCAACTCTGCATAGTATGTTCTTCGTGTTGTTATGTTCTGTGTTCTGTCTGACTTTTCTAGAACTTGGTTTAAATGGGAAGATCCATGCAGATGCTCTTTCTACCCTGTTTTTTATTGAAAAACCCTTGGAAACAAGGATGTACAGAGTAATTTAAAATTAGCCTAACTTTCATTAAGAAAGATTTCTGCGTTGTCACAGCCAGAAGAATGGTTCTATGTTCCACATATGGAAAATGAAGTCACTGTATCTGTGCTGTCACAGAAAAAAATAAATTTATCTTTACATTTTTCACTGTATTAAAGATGTATGTTAAAATTTCATACTATGACCTTCTGTTTATAGATTTGATCTACTGCTTTTATGCAGTTTGACATATGCTTCAAGGGCTCTTTGTTGTAGATGCATGTATTGAAACGATCAGGATGAAATGCCTGACAAGATGTTGAAATGTTGTCAAGTTCTAAGCTCAAGGTATTTCAAGTCTTTTAGGGAAACACAGACTATTTGCTCTTGTGTTGTTGTTGTTCTGTTTTGTTTCCCTTCTTGATAAGAGAACCAACAAAATGAACTTCATGCATTTTTCTTTCAATAAATTCAGGTAATTGTTCCTCCTGATTTAATATGGTTTAATCAATTGGTGTTTGTCAATTCATTTGCATTAAAATGAATTATTTGAATGTTTAATGAAGACATTCTGCTTTTGAAATACATTATTCAAAGATATATTAAATAGATCTGTTGACTTGATAAACAAAACAATGAAAAGAAACATGTATTGTTACTTTATTTTTAAAAGTATTAATTTGAGTTCTTTCTTTAAAAAGAATTGTATTTGAATCGGTGTTGACTAGTGGATTACTCTCTGCAATTTTCCTGGCAACATTTCAGAAGTTATTTACCATTTCTTGCTTCCTATGGCTAGAAGAGGATGACTGGTCCAAGATTACTAGCTGTCTTCATTAGTTAAGTCAGGGATGTCAAACTCGATTTCATTAAGGGCTGCATCAGGGTTGTGTTTTACCTCAGGGGGCCTGGGTGGGCATGGTTAGGGTAGGTGTGACCAGCTGACATCACTCATGTGCCGGCTGGAGTGTTCGGCCAGTGAAAATGGGCTTTCAAGCTCCGTTTTTGGCTGTGATGGCCTCCTGCAACTCTCTGCCAGTAACAGTGGAGCTCAAGGGGGGGTCATGTGTGGCCCTCACAAGCTTCATTTTCAGCCATGGCAGCTTCCTAAAACCTTCTGCCAGTGAAAATGGAGCTATGGAGGGCCACATGTGGCCTTCCCAAGCTCCATTTTTGTTGGCAGAGGCACCACTGACCAGCCTTTTGCTGTTTCCAGGGTGGCCTCGCAGGCCACATCTAAGTACCCCAGGGGCTGGATCTGGCCCCTGGGCCTTGAGTTTGACTTAAGCTGAGACTGATAAATTTTCATGACTTTTAAAGTTAAACTTATTTCTACCCATTGATTTTCTACTAAACTGTCCTTAGACTATTATCAATACACTATATTTCAAAGGAGAACAAGGTAATGACAAAACAGTTCCTTATCATTGCTGAGAAAATGATGGAAGTTTCAATGGGGTCCCCAATGATCAACCTGAAGAATTTAGCTTACCTAGTCACAATCATTTATAATTAGTGTTCCTGGCAATATTTATTTTATATGAGAAAATACAATTCATTCTTTTGTGCAAACATAGTTCATATAGCAATCAACATTTCCTAGCATCATAATTATTGTCTATTAAAAATTGTCCCTAGATGGTAAATATAGTGTACTGAGATTGCCTGGAAAAATATTTTGTAAATTATTTTCCTGTCTAATAATCATTTCAGAAAGATGTTTGACACTGTATTTAAACAGAAGAACATTCAGGAGCTCTTAATAGTTTGTAAATATTTGCATTGGTTGAGGCTTAGTTGATTGAAGCATGAAGCTAAATATTCAAAATGCAAAAGTCTACCATTCCAATTATTGTAATAATGAAAATCATTAAAACAGTGCTTTGGAATAATCACATACTCAACATAATCTCTATTTGATGGAGTTGTAAGTAGTGAAAACCAATATTTATCAAGTGCCATCAAGTAAGGTAACTACTTCCAAGTAGCTCCATTGAATTCAATGGATTTTAAAAAAATAAATATGGTAATTACATTTTACAAGGGCTAATCCAGTAAACTGAAGATAACAAACTGTCTTAACCAAGTTAATTTTGGAATCCTTTTATTCAGCTAAATTACCAATCTTTAAAAAAACTTTGTATATTTCAGGGGGGAGAAATAAAGTTTTCTTAATGCAAAGCAGAGAATAAATTTCTATTAGAATTACAAAGCATGTTTACTGTGAAATATGAAGAAAAACTTCCTTTTTATTATTATATGTGGAAATAAGGTTGATACCTTTAAAGTTTTAATACCTTATTGGTATTCTATGTCATTTTAGATAGGAAGCGTTATTCTTGTTGGTGCTTTTTTTTTTTTTTTT